>APFE030734056.1:58106-70557 GCA_000404065.3 Pinus taeda
CCAGAAGCAGCTCCATAGCATCATCTACTTGCTTTTCTTGTGCAAGTTTTGCTGTTTAAGGGTGAATGGTAGGAGTCAATTTTGCCTGCCTTCTTAGTGCAGCAATGTCATCCTCTTTCTTCTTCATAAGGTCTCTAACACCCTTTGGATCCTTTGGGTCATGTCCCAAATCAATTATTATGTCCTCCAGAGTCTTTATTCTATTGTCCTTTGTAGAGGAAGACAAACTTTCAAAATCAAGTTGTCTGTTTGTGTTTTTCAAGGCTTCCTTTAGCTGATGGGCCAACATTGCCCTGTCAGCAAGTGTTGCATACACCATTTCCCCAGTCTTTTTGTGCAGCTCAATCTGATCTGTGGGGTGTACGTCTTTGGAAAAGACCTCCAGGTTTGTTCTGTAGTAATCTGCTGGGGTCTTGGGATGTGGGACTTTAGGCTTCAGATGGGTGAAGATGATTTTTTCTTCCTTCAGATCATAGGCAGCCATCAATCTTTGTTTTTTGGCTGGAGTTATCTTCAAGAACTGCTCATAGAGCTGCACTCTTACCAATTCATTCTGTGCCTTGATCTCTATGAAGCCTTCTTTGACTGCAGCTGGTGTCTTGCACTGTTATCTTGAGGAGGACACCTCTGTGGTATGTTGTTGGGTCTGTTCTAGCTGAAATGAGCTAGTGGCAGTCTGCTGGCTTGTTTGCCTTTCTCTGCTATGGCTTTCTGCCCATTCTTCACTGATGTCTCCTTCTTCTGTTTCAGGGTCTATCCTCGGCCTCTTGGCCTCTGGTTGCTATGATGACCCTGTTGGAGGTGTGACCTCCTCTCTGTCTCTGTTTTTTTATCTCTCATCATTGAGAGGAGTCTGCAAAACTAGGATTTGGGTTTGTTTAGTTTTCTCTGGAGGGGCTTGCTCTGATTGTTGATCCTTTGATGTCCTGGGCTGCCCTGTCTCTACCTATTGTTGTTCATCCATCTTCTCCTTTCCCTTTGTTGTAGTTGTTGTTGCTGGAGCTTGCTGGGTGTCCTGTACAACTAGAGCAGTAGAAGTGCCTTCTCCTGCTTGGACTGGTTGTTTGAACAAGACCTGTTGACAAGAATCCAAGTCAAGAGTTTTTTCCAAGTCCTTTACAGTCTGCTCCATTTTTTCTTCCTGAGTCAATTCCTCTACTATTGATTCAGGTACCCATTCATCTTGGTTGGCAAAGTGTTTTATTTGTGGGTATGGGCAATGCTTATAGGCTAGCAGCCTATATTTGGCCCTCCTAGCACTGATGAAACCTTCAGGGTCATAAGGGACCCACCAGAAGCTTTGTTTGAGTTTGAGCTGTTGCCCTAGTATTTGATCAGCTTCTTGCCAACCATCTTTCTTGTTCATGACAAATGGGCCTAGGTGGTCTCTAAACTTTAGGTTGGCTTTCTTCTTGGCACTATGGAAGTGTGTCAGATCAGAGTTTATAAGTTGTCTGTAGTATTCCAGGGAAAATAGCCTCATAGGAACATATTTTGGGAGCCTGTAGGGAGAGAGCTCACAACCATAAATTCTGATGACTGTATGATTTTAGTACAAGTACCAATCACCTATCTTGTAACTCTTGGATAGCTGCACGATTTTCTGCATATCCTTGAACAATCTGATAGGAGGGGTCCTCTTTAAGAGGCATGTGACTGGATACACAAACTAATCAATAAATTAACAGTATGAGTAGGGGGAATTCTGGACTTGGTGGAAGACTGAAGACCAGAAGATAATAGACCTCCTCTCACCCTATGAGTCTAGCTTCTTGATTGGGCACTGGAAGCAATCTGTTTGATAGTACAAGAATAGGTGATAGATCTATGAGGAATACTTGAATATTTCCTCCCTCTTCATTCTTGACAATTGATCATGTATCTTATTGGCAATATATTTGGCATAATTGTACTTCATAGCAGGGGGCTTCACAAGGCTATATGCAGACAGCATGACTAGCACAGTTTGATCAACATGCTCATTTGTAGTGAATCCTAGCACAGAGGTTAGCATATCTACCAGCATCTTGCCTAGCTCATTGAAATCTGCATAAGAAAAAGGAGGTGGCCCAGAAGGTTGGCAGTCTGCCTTCATGAATTTCCTAGCTATTGCAGCAATGTCTGCGCTAGAGAGCTTGGAGCCCTCATCTAGCAAGTAGTTTATGGAGAAGGGGTATAGCAGCTGGGTCTGCTTGTAGTTCAGCATTTGGTTGATGGAATCTGGTGTTATATAAAAGAGGATGCTCCCAGATGGAGACTTCACAGCTCTGAGTTTCTGGTCATAGTTTTCTGCACAGAGGTGGATGACTTCAGGGAAAATGTTCACAGAAGGCAAGAAGTAGGTGGGCAGATTGGATTCCCAGATGCCATACAGGTCACTGTTGTCCAAGTGACTATTTCTTAGCTGGCAATAAGTTTGTAAGTGATTCCTCTCTGCCACAAAGTCTGTAATGAGGGCATCACTGTCCACCAATGGCATAGCTTCCAGTTCTTTGCTAGGTGGATTCATAGGAGCTACATCCAGAGCAGCTGGAGTGGCCATTGTCTAGTTTTAGCTGGATGTTTACTGGATTTTCAAGCTTGATACAAATGCTGAGGAATGCTTGCTAATCTCTGTTTGCAGTGAGTAGCTTGGTAGTGTAAGGAGGCTTTTACAGGCTTAATGAACTGTGGGGCACTCTTTTTTGAAGAACCAGAGTGTGTTGAGCTAATTAGCTGGTTAATTGCAGGGAATTTCTATTAGCAGGGGTGAGGGAACTGCTAAATTAGTTTTCTAGCCAGTAGCTCGGCTCCTTCAATTGCTTTTGTGGTGACTTTTACAGAGGGGCACGGGTTTCTTCAAGATTTTTTGTCGTGCAGTGGTTTCACTTGCTTCTTAAGAAAATTTCAGTGGTCAATTTATCAATGGGGAGCTTTTAACAGAGTTCTTATGCAGGAAATTAGGATAGCAAAGGAGAACAGTGGGTAAAGAGGACGCCTGCGGCAAATACCTGGTTTTTATGGCGTAGGAGGCGTTTGAACCGGACGAATTGCAGGTGCTCGGGTTGACAATGGAGGCGGCAGCAACTTTGGCGGGTTAATTTGGCGTTTTGACCGTTGCACGTCGATTTCTCATGCAGAGGAGCTCTGGAAACTATGCACAACAATGACCAATAACGGCTAATTCTCGTCTTTTTATGCATTTTTGGCATATTTGCGCCTTTTTGGTGATGACGTCATGTTGATGTCATCATGGGCCCGGGTACCGATGGGTGACATGGCAGCTGACGTGGGTGCCCAGGTGGCAGTGACACGGTGGCAGGGTGGACAGGCTGACATGTGACATGGATGCGACGTGGAGGCATGGTGGCGGCAAGGAGGGGTGACGTCACGCTGACAGGGGTGTGACGTCAGCGTGGGGAGGAGGCAGTAAGTGGTTTCCCCGGAAGGCCTGAGGGCGGTAAGTGGTATCGAAGGGGTGGGCAGCGAACACCGCGGGAGGCCAACATGTGGCGGGGTTGCGGTGGCAATACCGCCCATCCCCCGGACGCAAAAGGTCGGCGGTTCTCCTGTGAGAATGACCGCCCATCGTTAGATGGGCGGGGTCAACGATCGTGCGGTGGGCGGCGATCATGACGTGACGGTGCGTTAGGTAAGGGGGACCCTCGACAATATTAAAATAGGTTTTAATTAAATCGGGCGCGGGGGGTAGAAAACTTTAGGATATGTGTTCTAAGGGTTAGGCGCATAATTTATTAAAATGTTCCTATTAAAAAATTTTATAATAAAAATGCAATTCGGGCGGAAAAAAGGGTACATGGGTTAATGAGGGCGGGGTTTCAAATTTTTTGGGTTTTCACCATAGTTTCTTGAAAGAAGCCATAGTTTAGGGACAAAGGGATTAATACCAACCCCAGATAGGTAATATTTCCCCAAGGAAGGGTTATATAGCTATAATGCTAGGGGGAGGGTTTTTTAAAGATATTTTTTGGGAAATTTTTCATAGATTCTAATAGAATTAGGGAAAGGGGGGAGTTAGGGAGCTAAATAGTACATTAGTGGTTAATATGGCTTTGTGAGGTGAATGAAGGGGTAAAGCTAAGTTCTAAGAGATAAAACTTAACTTAGGAATTTGAGGATAAATGAAATGATGAGAGAGATTTTTTACACAAAAAATGTGGCTTCTTTTCATGTTTGAACTTCATGATTTGACCCAGTAGTTTGTCATGAAGTGGAATGGGAGTGGACACTTGAGCAGATCCCAAGGCCCTTGGGGATGTTAGTAAAATGAAGTTTGGGGGAAAATGGGGAAATTAGACATGCTTCCAATGCTTGTCCTCCACTCTCTGCTTTTGATGCCAATACCCTGAGTGGCATGAGTTTTTTGTACTTAGTAAGCCAATTGGTGATGGCCCTCCATTTCTGCAACCTTGCACTACCTACCCATCCTAGTAATCCTAACATTTTTTCTTCATTTAAAGTGGGTGCACTTGAATTAGAAGACCCTGATTGTCCTCTTTTTCTTTTGACTGCCCTCCTATCTAAAACCTACCCTTATTTCTTCCAAGGCCCCAGATTAAGCAGTTGGGCACCTTTATTTCTCTACCTAGCTAGTCATCTGCCTAGTTTGAGCTGTTTGGTCAGGGAACATTCTCTATTCTGCAACAAGCAATTTAACCATGGCATGGTCCAGTTTAGACAATTGGTCCATCCATCAAGTATGATTAGCAGCAGTATTTGTAGAGCATGATACTGCCCAAAAGATAGTAGTGGCATTTTGACTAGCCACTTTCCTGGTCTTTAGTTTGGGGTTCATTTTCACTTTTCTCTTGACCATTTGATTTTCTTGCCTTTTGATTATTCTTTTAAGGCATACCCTCTTTTAATTTTTTAATTTTCATAGCATGTACACAAAATATGGAACCTTTGTAGCCTGCAATGATGAACATATTTAGCCCTTCCACTGTCAATCATGAAAGATGAAACCTATTGGTATATGAACCTAACAGTGGCTCCACTTGGGGATGGCGTTTCCTGGTGGAAAGCCAAGAACAACAGGTCAGATGGCCTTATTTTCTTCTTCTTACTGTAGTGAATTTGCTCTAGTATTGCCACCTTTGATCTGCAACTAGTGAGCTGGTATGCAGTGTCTCATGAGCTCATTTGCGCAAGGATTAACATTTCATGACTTGCTTTAACATGTATCACTGCCTATCATTGGTTTTCTGCTCTGAAGACCTTGATCACTTCTGTTCATTTGAGCTTTTTCAAGTATCTATGTCATTTTTGATATGGTTTTTGCTGATCATTCTTCAAAATCTGTTGTAGTTGCTCTTCAATATATCTAATGTAAAAAGAAAAATGCTTGAAAATATAGACATTTATGTACAATATGGGCTATCCTATGCTCATGGATCATAGTAGTGTTTGAGCATTCTCCCATTCACTGGGCCTTCATCATTGTTTGACTCATCTAGACTCTTGAGGAAGAAGGTATTGTTACCTTGCATAGCTTGAATTACAAATGGCCCTTTCCATAGAAAGTCAAATTTGCCATGCTTTCCTTTGTCTTCCCTCCTAGAGTCCCATTTCAAAACTTTGTTCCCTATGAAAAATTCCTCAGCCTTTGTTCGTTTGTCAAGCACCTTTTTAAGCTTTTCTTGTAGAACATGGGTTCTATGATACACTTCTTCCTTCGTTTGTTGTAAGTGAATTGTTTGATTGATCCTTCTCTGGATATCATTGGGTTCAGCCTGAATTTCCTGCAGCAATTTGATCACAGGGATCCCAAGGGATGATGGGAACACAGCTTCCAGGCCATATACCAGCTCATATGGGCTAGTACCAATAGATCTTTTAGTGGTCAACATATCTTCACATAGTGCATTTACCAGCTTCTTATGCCAATTCTTTTTGTTCTCCTCCAAGACCTTTTTAATGATGTTGATTAGGCTTTTATTGGAGGACTCAGCTAGGCCATTTCCTTGAGGGTAATATGTTGTTGAATGACCTAGGGTGATATGATATTGGTGACAGAAGCTGATCATTTTCTTGGATTTAAAGGCAGCTGCATTATCAGTTATGATTTTCTCTGGGCAGCAAAATCTAGACAAGATATTGGTTTCTAGGAATTGTATGATAATTGAATCATTTGCTTGTCTACAAGGTATGGCCTCTATCCACTTGGTGAAGTAATCAGTAGCTGTTAGGATCGATCTATGCTGGCCTGAGGATGAAGGGTGAATTTCCCCAATGAATTCTAAGCCCCATTGTTCAAATAGTTTTTCAGATGCAATGGGCCTGAGGGGCAAGGGAAGTAACTTTTTCTTCCCTTCAAAGATCTGACATTTATGACATGATATTACAAACTTTTTTGAATCAGTAAACAGGGAGGGCCAATAAAATCTAGCCCTCAAGATTTTATCAGCTATGGATTTCCAATATAAGTGCCCTCCACAGTCTCCTGCATGAAATTCTCTAAGGACCTTATCAGCTTCATCTGAAGTTAGGCAGTTGAGCAGGACACCTTCATGATTTTTCCAAAATAAAACATTGTATATGATACAAAATTTTGCAGCCTTTAATTTTAGAAATCTGTTCTTGGTTTTGGATAACCCTGGAGGAGCTTGCAGGTTTAATAATACAAAACATATGTCAGCATACCAAGGTGATTGTAGAAAGGCTTGATTGATCTGTGGAGTCGCCATCTCCTGTTCGTTATCCAGTTCATTGATGTCAAAGGCTTGAAAGTTAGTCTCAGTCATTAGTTTAGCTAGCCCTTGTCCTTTTATAAGTTTTGTTGGTTTGATTTCTATATCATATTCCAGAATATTGGCAATCCATTTGTCCCTCTTGCCTTCCATTCCCTCTTGAGTTAAGATATCTTTGACTACTACATTGGACACATATGCAATTATGTGAGAGTATAGGATGTAAACTTTGAAATACTTTATGGCTTTTACCAGGGAATATGCTTGCTTTTCCATGATTTTGTACTTGAGTGGGGCATCCCTAAGGGCTCTACTGAAAAAGGCAATAGGTTTTTCACATCCTTTTGCAATAGGACAGCAGCAATTGTATTTTCAAAGGCAAAGGAGAAGATTATAAAGTCTCTATCAAAACTAGGGCTTGTAAGCACAGGTGTTTTTTCAGGGCTATCTTGATTTCTTCAAAAGCTTGTTTAGCCTCAATTGTCCATTTGATCTTGGCATCTTTCTTGAGCATATTGTTCAACAATCTTATCAGCTCAGCTAAGTTAAGAATAAATCTTCTTAGGAAATTAATCTTCCCCAAAAATGCTTGTAATTCCTTGATGTTTCTTGGATGGGGGACTTGCAGTATAGCTTGAATCCTATCAGGGTCAATTCTTATGCCATCTTTTGAAATTATATGACCAAGGAGTTTGCCTTCTTCTAGGCCAAATAGTGATTTCTTTGGGTTCAAAGAAATGCCATACTTTCTACAAATTAAGAACACTTGTCTAGGGTGTTTTAAATGCTCCTGGTATGATTTTGAGAAGGTTGTTAGATCATCAAGGTATATGACTAAGAAATCATGGATTTCTTTGGCAAAGGCTATATCCATTGCCCTTTGAAATGTGGCTCCAGCATTCTTGAGTCCAAAAGGCGTTTTGACATATTTGAAAGTTCCCCAAGGTGTGGTGAAGGCAGTTTTATCTTGGTCATCTAGGTGGACTAAGATTTGATTGAATCCTGAGAAGCCATCCAGTAATGAGATCCTTGAAGCTCCCACTACCCTTTGTAAGATGTGATCCATTTTTGGCAAGGGGTAGTGGTATTTGAGAGAGACTTTGTTTAAATTTCTCAGATCCACACAAAGTCTTATCTCCCCAGTTTTCTTTCTTGTAGGTACAAGGTTGGAAATCCATTCAGAAAACCTTATGGGAGCAATGATCCCAACTTTATACATTTGTTTTACTTCCTTTTCTATTAGGGGAAGAAGTACTGGATTAACTCTTCTCAGTTTCTGTTTAAAGGGTTTTTGGTTTTCTTTCAGGGGTATTGTGTGTTGGATAACTGTAGTATCATAGGATTTAAGGTCCTCATAGCTCCAGGAAAACACATCCTGAAACTCTTTGAATAGTTTGATATATTTTGATTTCTTATCAGGAGGTAAGGTTCTAGAAAGCTTGATCATTTTGGGATTTTCAATGGTCCCAATGTTACACTCCTCTATTTATGCATTGATGGGTTGCATCTTTGGTTTCTTAGAGAGATCATTTGAATCATAAATGTCTTCTAAAGGAGCAAGACCTGTAGGCAAGAAATTGTCTTTTAACTGAATTACTTCTATTTCTTCCTCATTAATTTCATCAAGGTCTGTTATATTTAGTTTCTGTAAATTGGCAGGGTCAAAGGTTGTAGGATGTAATATCATATCTGTTGTTTCAGCTAATATACTTGTGTCTAGTTCATCCTTTTGGTTTTGATCATCCCTAATGCTTTTGTCAATGTTTAAGTTTGAGAATTCCTCCTTCATGGTTAAAAAATTGTTTATCTGAGTATCATTCTCAAATACTTACCAATTATTTACATTGTCTGGAGAGGGCCTGTGTTTGATCTCAGCAGTGAATTGGTGGTTAGGCCCAAAAGGAAGTTTACAGGTGCTTGCAAAGGTTGCCAGACTGTGAGCATGCAAGTTGTGGTTCCTAGGTATTTTGGTGAGTTGATATTCTAGGAAGTTGTTGAGCAAGTTTTTCACTGCTAACCTATAAGACCTCAGCCTATATGCATGACCTAGAGCATGGTCATTTTGAGTATTGTGTATCCATACCCCTGATCCCGATCCTAGCTTATTTACTGACCCATCAAATTCTAAATACCACAAGCTTTCTTGGTCAATGTTGGTTTTAATGGATTTACAGATTTGTTCAATGGGAAAGTCTAGTCTTGGTGATTTTTGTGACCTGTTAGCATACTCTGTTGTTTTGATTAGATCAGTGACCTTTTGTTCTGCAACAGTGGGTTGTTCATTCATATGCCTGGTTTCCTTTGTTTCTAGGAGTTTGGGCTCAGTTTTGGGACATATATCAGCATTGTATAGTATGAAGGAGTCCATGTCTGAATGGATGGAGTAGATTGGGAAGTTTTGGGGCTTGTCTTGGCTGCTGACCACATATTTCATGAGTGTCTCTCTGTACAGTCTCTTTGGCTGGCCAAAGACTGAAATTGTGGCATATGACATGTCTAGTTGCAAAGATCCTTGGAGTTTGGCACCCCAAGATCTTGATAGGAGCATACCATATTTAGGTGGAATGTCAACCACTACTACATCCATTAGAATTGTTTTGGCTGGATATTGGATTAGGGATACACAGAGGTCTTTGATCAGGCCTAAACATCTTACCTGGCTGGAATCAAATGAAAACAAATCTTTATAGGGTTTGGTGATATCTAATCCAAGTTTTTCCATTACTGATTTGGGCATTAGGTTATGAGAGGCCCCTGAGTCAAACATGGCATTGTGTAATACTTTGTCATGAATGTTTAGGCTTACATAAAATGGAGGAGTCCCTCCATCCACTGATTTGCCATTGACTTCTGAGCCAAAAATCAGCTCTGGCTGGTCATCTAGAATGTTAACTGCATCCCTATTTTTTGGTACTTGCAATGATCTATTGATTTGTTATCTAAAGACCTCATGTTTGGCTAGTTCTGAAAGAGGAATTGCTATTTTCAGTTTACCAATTTTTGTTTCAAGATTGAAAGGTTTTTCCATCTGAACTTTTATATTGTGAGCGGCAAATTTTTCTTTTTCTGCTGAATTTTGGGTGACCATGTCCTGATCAGGTATACTGTTTTGGGGTATGCTTGGGTTGGCTCTGTTTTCTAGAGGTCTGCCCAAGATTTCTGTTGGGAGAAGAGGTGTAGGTGTAGTTTTTACTGGAGGTTGTATATCAGATATATCTTCCACTGTGACCTCTTTTTGGGGTTTTTTATCTGAGGACTCTGTTAAGACAACTTTATCATTGGATTTCTTGGGCAGTTTGTTATTTGCTTGTTTGGTATTCTCGGGTACATCTATGGTTCTACTTCTTAACTTGTACTGTTTGTGTACTTCATAGACTGCTGTGTCATACCCTTCTCTGAAATCAAATGACTCACCAGATTTTGCTTGGAATTGTTTGTATTCTTGGGCTTGTTGATCATCATGTGTTAAGAATACTTGGTGTTCACTGTCCAAACCCATTAGATTGATGTGGGGATCTTCTATTTGTTCACTAGTGGTTGAGGCCTCTGCATAATTTTCTTGAAATGGAGGTCTGATATTCTGATCAGGACTAGTTCTCCCAGCATTTGGGTTTTGCTTTTTTCTAAAATTGGGATTCCTAGTGGTGTTGCTTGTTTGCCCTTCCCAAGAGGATTTTCTCTCCATGGTCTCAACTCTATCTCCCAACCTCTCCATACCCTTCATGATTGCATCTAGCTTTTGGTCAAAGGTTGAGGGTTCCTCTTTAAATGTTATTCTTCTTTCATTTTTTGCTCTGGTTCTCTTGGCGATCAGGTTTGCCTCCACACTTACAGCTATATTCTGCATGTCTGCAAGACTTGGAGGTGCTCTTTCTCTTAATTTATATGCCATATCTGGATCAAATCCATCATGGAATTTGATCAAGGCCAAATCAGGTGGAGGTCTCAAGTTTTGAGGGATGGCGTTATATACATTGTTGAACCTACCACAGTAATATTGAATTTTTTCTTGTGGACCCCTTTTCAAGTTATCATACTTTGTTAGTATGTGTAGAGGGTCTTTCTTCTTTTCCCATCTGTTTAAAAAACTTAGGTATAAGACATCAGGATTGAGTATAGAATTTGCAGCTAGAGATCTAAACTAGTTTCTTACATCCCCTATCAAGCTTTGGACAAAAATTTTCATTCTTACATCTTCATCATCTATCTCATAGTTCTCAAAATAGTCCTGCATTCTCTTGGTGTGTTGTCGGGCTGTATAAGTGCCAATACCATCAAAGTAAGTGATTTTTCTTTGATAGTCTTGGGGCATTTCCCCTGGATTTGCAGGCAGATGTAAAGGAGCATATATGGCCATATTTGCAGGGATAAAAGGGACAGCAAGAAGGAGTGGAATAGCTGGAACAACAGGGATAACAGGAGTAAGGTGTGTTGGGGATGGAGGAGTGGGTAAACTACCTTGGGAAGTGGATGAGGAACTAGGATGAGTAGGGGTTATGTGAGGATGAACTGATGCTTTGACATGAGTAGGAATATAGCTCTGCTGAATTGGTTCTGTATCTGAGTCTAAGAGCTCTCCTAGCTGCTCTTGTTTCTTCAAGATCTTGGGGATTAAGTCTGGGTTTTCAAAGATAGCTGGGGGGTTAGGGTCAGGGTTAGACCTAGTGTAACAAGATTTCTTCTTTGGATCCAGCTTCTGAGTTTTCTTTCCTTGGTATCTTATGATAAGGTTTAAACAGGAAGCTTATTTCCTTTCAATTGGTAATTTTAAAATAATTCCCCAGTGGAGTCGCCATTAATGTTAACTCTCAGGTTGTTCCTTGCTTCCTAAAGGGAATATGACTGAGGTAACCACTGACCAATCTTTTAGCTACAGGTCCTAGCCTACATGTAACCAGAGAGGGCTCTCTCTTTATAATTTAGCTTTGTTGGTGGATGATTTTAGGCTAGTTATGGTGTGCTGTTTTGTTTGAGTTTGGTGGGTTGGTGAATTCAAACAGAGTTTAGGTATAAATTACATAACAGTTTGGTCCATTGGGCAATGGAGTTGAGGTAGTGTGCTGCTGAAGAATGTTTATGAAGGCAGAGTGTTGCTACAGAGCCAGATAGGCATCTGTGGAACAATTTCTTAGATTTATGAAATGAAGTTATGGATTTAGTGAGTGAAAGGCAATTAAGAATCTTTCACTATGCTAACAAAGGAAAAATGAAAGTATTGCTTAAGAGCAGTTAAGAATTCTTAAAGAATATTCACAATGATAGAATTAGTTTAGACATAAGCAATTAAGAATTCATATCCATGGCTAATCTAGAAGAAAACATATTTAGAAATAGAGATTGAGCATAGGGTGTTCAAACAAATCCTAGGCTATTCTTTTTCTCTATTTACTATGATCATGAAAACATATGAATTATGGAATACACAGAAAAACACATACACAGTTCAGAATAACTTATTGTTCCAACAAATGACACAGGAATTTTGTAGTGCAACAGAGCTATTCATTTCCATCTTCAGACAGCATAGGAACCAGGAACTCCACCAGCAATTTGTATTATCAAAAAGTCTCAAGTATACTGTTGGATACCTATATCAATAGGTTTCATTTTTCATGATTGGAAAATTCAAGTGCCAAATATGCTCTACTTTGCTGCTACAAAGATTCCATATTTGCAAGGAAAGGCAAGGTGTGTACATGCCTTCATGCCTATTAAAGTTTTGATGGATGATCCAACAGTCCAATCTGGATCATGCCATGTTT
>APFE030734056.1:80819-139401 GCA_000404065.3 Pinus taeda
AGTGGTACACCATGTAGATCAAAATATTGCTCCATCTGACGTATCCAATTTACCGGATCGTTGCCATCAAACTTCCTCATCTTGCTTTTTCTTGATTTTAGGGGCTCGATCTTGAAATGACTGTAACTTTGTACTTTCAAATCTTTAAGTTTTGAAACTACGACCTGCAGTAGTCTTCTGTGTCCTCTTTCCAATGCCACCAGTCTGACCCCAATTGGATTCTTCAATGAAGAGTTATGCCAAATCTCCCACAGTGACCTGATTATAGACTAATTCAGTAGAGCGAACTTGTACGAAGTGCCACGTGTCCCTGTTTTTACCTTTGGCTCTGAAAAATATATACAAGAAACTACAATCCGTCCTATTTCTGTACCTTCTTACAAAATTTCAATCTGATGCTCAGAGAGAAAGTTATGACGATTTTCCCCAGGTCACCTGTTTTGAATGTATTTCAGGATTTTGCAAAAGGACCAACTTCCTCAGATCATATCTCCGAAAATATAGCGCAAAAAGCTCTGAAATTCGGACCTGAGATTCAGCGCAATGTCTTCGCAAATGAGTTCTTTTTGGCTTCTGAAACGTCGCAGAAAACAAGTTATAGTGAAAATGCCACGATGACCTGTTTGGAGCAGCGAAACCCTAGAATCCAAAGCTCCAATATCAAATGTTATGAAACCAGCTCAAGAAAAGATAGAAAAGATAGATCAACGCCTTAGAATTCAGCCTCTTCGAGGGGGAAACCTCCTTTACATTACATAATTCAACAATTCTTGGATGATTCAAATGAAAAGACCTCCTCTCTATATATAGGAGTCTAAGGGGTCATAACATAATCAGAGCCTACATAACAATAATAATGTAAGGGCACAATAATAACAATAGTGAGCTTCTATGGGGCACAATAGTAACAATATGGGCACTACATGGGTACATCAATATAATAAGTGGGTTGTACTAAAAATAAGGGGTTACACTGGTAGTATAGGGGCCTAACAAAGAGTGATTCACACCACCTCGAGGTTTCGAATGGAGTGACAGCTACTTCGTCACAAGAGGGATACCAAATGATTCAAGATGATATGGAGGCTGGTAGTGGTGTCAAGCGATGCACAAAGGTGTGCAATTAGGTGCAATCGTGTGCCATGGAGCACAAAGATATATGTTCTTATGCAACGGAGCGCAGGGATGCTTGGCTGTATGCAATGGTGTGTGATGCTTCCCATTGGGATTTTGGAGCATTACCACTAGGGAGACCGCTTGATAGAAACGACAAGCATGCCATTGCGTATAGTTCACCTAGGATCGATGAGGCCACAGATGAGCATCATTTGATCATATCCATGGGGACTCGCACACCTCTCACTTCTACATTATTTGCACGCACAAAAGAGTTGGATGTTGTCCCTTGATACCTTCATCACAAACAATAGGACATGAGAGGCTCGCTCGAGACAGTTAGTTGAGACACCAAGTATCCAAGGAGAGACTTCTCGATGGTGGCATTTGGTCAGGGCACAACCTAACGGGTGCAGGCTTAGGAAAGTGACCGTGAGGGAGTTGCAGGGTGTGCTATCGGCAGGGCAGCCCAAGGGGTTATGTGAGCACTAGGTACAGGGGATGGTATTCCTCATTGGCAAGAAGGTACTTCATCAGGAGCTGGGATAGCAAATTTCGTTGTGTGGTCTGGCAGGAGCAGAGCAATTTGTCATACGCGGGACAAATTCTAGATGCTTGGTGCCCATCTATTTGATACATACAGGGGGCAGAGATGAGGCACAGAGGAGTCCCAGTAGCTAGTTGCATGTCATTGCAGTTGGCAGTGCGGATTGGGAGTTGTGGACCTCTAGTATGGCTATGGGATCTAGGGATCCAGCTGATTGGTGGGACACTCCATTTCTTAGTAAGGTCAGAATAGCAGGTGATCTAGTTCATTCTCATGCTGACACATGGAGGATCACCAAGGTCATGGAGGATCACCAAGGTCTTCATCATATGGCAAGGCAAGTTGTTGCTTAGGATTGGGGCCAGCCAGGGAGTGATAGGCTCTGGTGTTGAATTTCCACGACCTTGGGTCTAGGATAGAATCTTAAATCTTTGACGCTACCAAACCAAGAATCTCAACAAAACTACTTTGCACAGCGAAATATAAATAGTAGTAAACCACACATGCACAGAATATAGACAACTTTTTACTTTTTTCAACCCAACTTCGTTATATTGAACAACATATAGTACAACAGTCTAGGACTCCCGTACCAGGGATAATGGCCCTCATAGATCCACTAGTACAAGATACAAAACTGGGGCTTGGTGTCAGTCCATCAACAACCAATCTACTCTCAACAAGATACTCTGACCGTCTAGCAGTTGATTTTGGGTAGCATTGGATGTGCTCTAGCTCCGAAATTTTGTGGAGGGGCTAGAACACATGAGATCTCCAAGACCGAAAAATCGATTGCAGAAATTCCACTCAGATGAGGAGTTATTAAAATAATTAATATTTTTAATGGGTTCCTAAGTCTAAACTTAGGGAAATAAAAATATTAATGGGTATTGATAAGAATATGGGTGAGAAACTTCTAAGTGACGAGGATCAAGTCTATTTTAATCTTAGTCGTTGATTAGGGACTTAATCTCGGCCATTGATTCATCAACAGGAAAAGTATAAGAGGAGGCTTGAGGGTCAGTTGGAGATACACTTGAGAGATCAGTCAGTTCGATTTTTCTGGGGCGAGGTTTGCTGAGAAAATCGAACAAGTGATCTATTGCAGCAAAGGGGCAAAGATAGTTGAGGTTGGAGGATCTTCTCTAGGACCTCGAATACACAACAGAGAGGCAAAGAGACGCCAGAGGAGGCAGCGCAAACCCAGGGAGACTAATGATGGGCCAGGAAGGACCCACGCATTTCCAGCGCTTGGGTAGAGACACCCTCCAGCAAAAACCTGAATTCAGTCGGGGAGCAACAGGATCAGCTAAGAAGGATGACGTCAAAATACCAGGAGGCAGAAGGAGGCAGCGCAGTGCTGACACAGTATCCCAGTGTGCTCCGTGCAAGCCCACGCAGCTACTACGAAGGGGCAGCGCAGTTGTAGCCGAGGACAGTCAGTTCAATTGCTGAAACGAAGAGATTTTGCAGGGTGAAGTGAGGCAATCTCATTAGGTTTCTGCCAGCATATTTTTATCTCTCTATAACTGGATTGTTGAGAGGGCATCCAGAGTTGTATTCAGAACTATTGCTTAATAATAGAAAACCCTAAGAGTTGTTCCATCGGTTTTCCCGCATTGGGTTTTTCCGGGGACGTTTGTCCAAAAATAACGGTGTCCCTTGTGTATTTGTCTCATTCTATTTTAAATTCATGATCTGTATGTATGTGTAATTTGCAATAGTGTTTTCGTCGTTGTTTAATAATTAAATAACATGTTGAATGTAGAAACAAGTAGGAGATGATAAACCAGTGATTGCAATAGGAATTTTGATGTGTAGATTTAGAAATTTTCACATGGTATCAGAGGATTGTGAATCATAGGAAACAGAAGACATCAGCCGGGAGATCTAGTGAATTTGCTGCAGAGAAGCAACTGTCCCGAGTAACAGCGTTGTTTCAGAGGCAGAGGAGTAGTTGAAGGAGTGACGTAGAGCTAGAGAAGTGACACATAGGCTCAGTTCAATCAGTTGCCAAGGCTGGAGGAGCAGAGCAGATTCGATCAGTGGAGCTGGTGGGACGTTGTTGCTATTGGTGCAGATCAGTGTCTGTGGAGACAAAGCTGAGGTAGAGGGAATCACTGCCTTAACAAATTTCTAGCCAAAGAAATCTAGATCCAGGTTGCAGCTGCAAAGAAGGATTGGAGAGGAGTGATTCGACATTTGGCCGAAGAATTTCCGTAAAGGAAATCAGGACTCAGAGGGAGTCTAGAGGAGCTTATTCCTTAGAGGATTTCTAGCGCCAAAGAAATTCAAATCCGAGTCTTGTTGGATTAACAGCAGGAGAGGGAGACAAGAACCAGTCCTATATTTCTTGAGCAGAGATGGCAGTCAATGGATTGAGGGATCAGGACAGATTAGATGGAGCATCCAATTTTCTCATCTGAAAGGCCAGGATCTTGGCAGTCCTAAACAAGAATCGCATCAAGGACTATGCCTTGAAGGTAGTTGTTGTTCCGGTCGATGCTAATCTGCTGAAGAAGTACGAGGACGCCCAGGCAAAGGCTAAATGCATGATTCTAGACGGGGTCAAAGATCATGTGGTCCCACACATTGCTGAGAAGGAAACAGCAAGGGAGATGTGGGAGACGCTCACCACCTTGTACCAGGGGACTTCCCTTCAACGGAAGATGTTATTGGAGAATCAACTAAGACAGTACCAGATGCAGAAGGGAGAAGAGATCGATCCCTTCCTCCTTAGGTTGCAAGGGATTCAAGACCAGCTGACTTTTGTGGGGTCTACACCAGAGCCTGAGTACATGGTCAGGACTTCCCTAAATACAGTCACTAAAGACTGGGAGACATTTGTCCAGAGTATCTTGGGAAGAGCCTCTCTCCCCAGTTGGGAGGAAATGTGGGCAACTCTTCGACAGGAAGAGAACAAGAGACCAACCAAGGCAAGGAGTAGCGGTAGAGGAGCCCAGGTCAAGGAGGAGGAGGAGGATGCAGCTCTCACATCATCAAGACAGCATGGGCAGTAGAAAAGGAAGAAAAAGAATATATCCAAGGTCAAATGCTTCAAGTGTGGTGAACTAGGACATTTCACCACTCAGTGCCCCCAGAAAAAGGGCAAGGGGGAGGCTTCTGACTCAAAGACTACTCCAGCAAAAGCTGACAAGAAAGGCGAAGATGGCAATTGTGCCATGAGTGCTTATGCGCCTCCGGAGAAGAGGTGGGGCGACATGGAGTTGTAGTCGAGAGGACTATTTGAGGGGCAAGATCCTTGAGGTGCCCAAACTCTTGGATCACATACGGCTACGGAAGCCCTAACGACAGTAGCAAAATGGCATGTGTTTGCAGCAACGCAGTAGCAGCAGAGGATCAGCACAGATTAGCAGTAGAGATAGCTTCAGCATCACGAGGCATCCAGACTAACCAGCATGTTAGTTTTTGGGTGAAGTTTCAATTGCTTACTTCTCAGTAACTGAGTTGTAGTGCAACAGTTAGCAGTGGCAGTGCTATGGACAGGATGATGTAGCATTTTGAGAGGGAGCTGCAGTACAGATGTAGCAGAGAGGGTAGCAGAGTCATGGGCAACAGTACAGGAAGCAGCAGCGCAATGGATGAAGGGCATCAGGCCAAGCATCAGCAGCACAGAGGATCGATGCAGTGGATCAGTGTAGTACTTATGTTGAGAAGTGTTACTAGAGCACATTCCTCGCTAAGGAGTGTTGATTTTGGGTTAGCACCGGATGTGCTCTAGCTCCAAAATTTTGTGGAGGGGCTAGAACACATGAGATCTCCAAGACCCAGAGATCATTTCGAAAAATTCCACCCGAATGAGGAGTTATTAAAATAATTAATATTTTTTATGGGTTCCTAAGTCTAAACTTATGGAAATAAAAATATTATTGGGTATTAATAAGAATATGGGTGGAAAACTTCAAAGTGACGAGGATCAAGTCTCTTTAAATCTTAGTCATTGATTAGGGACTTAATCTCGGTTGTTGATTCATCAAGAGGAAAAGTATAAGAGGAGGCTTGAGGGTCAGTTGGAGACACTTGAGAGATTAGTTAGTTCTATTTTTCTGGGGCGAGATTTGCTGAGAAAATCGAACAAGTGATTTGTTGCAGCAGAGGGGTAGGGATAGTTGAGGCTGGAGGATCTTCTCCAGGACCTCGAATACACAACAGGGAGAGGCAGAGAGACACCAAAGGAGGCAGCGCAGACCCAGGGAGACTGGCGCTGGGCCAGGAAGGGCCCACGCATTTCCAGCACTGGGGTAGAGCCACCCTCCAGCAGAAATCCAAATTCAGTCAAGAAGTGGCAAGATCAGCTGAGAAGGTTGACGTCGGAGCTCCAGGAGGCAGAGGAGGCAGTGCAGTGCTGATGCAGTGTCCCAGTGTCCTCCACGCAGGCCCATGCAGCTACTGCAAAGGGGCAAAGCAATTGTAGCTAGGGAAAACTAGTCCAGCTGCCGGAATGGAGAGATTTTGCCTGGTGAAGTGAGGTAATCTCACTTAGGTTTCTGCCAGTATATTTTTATCTCTGTAACTAGATTGTTGAGAGGGCATCCAGAGTTGTATTCAAAACTACTGCTTAATAATAGAAAACCCTCAGAGTTGCTGCATCGGTTTTCCCGCATTGGGTTTTTCCAAGGACGTTTGTCCAAAAGTAACGGTGTCCCTTGTGTATTTGTCTCATTCTATTTTCAATTCATGATCTGTATGTATGTGTAGTCTGCAATAGTGTTTTCATCGCTACAAGTAGGAGATGATAAACCAGTGATTGCAGTAGGATTTCTAATGTGTAGATTCAAAAAATTTTACACTAGCTGATGTAGAGCTCCTCCTAGCCTCGGCTCTCTGAGAATCCAGTTTTTCATGATAGATCGAAACACATCGATATTCAGTGTCACTTCATCAGAGATTGTGTACAGCAAGGAGCAGTCCAGCTATAGTATGTTCCCACAAAAGAGTTGGTTGTAGATATACTCACAAAAGCCTTAGGGAGAGCTAAGTTCATCTATCTTAGAGAATAGCAGGGACAGGCTCTTTTAGATGTTGCAGATGTTGCAGATGTTGCAGTTGCAGTAGCAACAGATGAGAGGGAGTTGCAGTGCAGATACAGTGTTAGCAGCAGTATGGCAGGGTTAGCAGCAGAAAAGATGCAGCATATATCAGAGTTGCGCAGTAGTCGGTGGGCAGCAGTAGCCAGAGATTAGTAGCGTAACAAGAGATGATGCAGAGACAAAGTGTTGCTAAAGGTGGCAGCATCGCTAAAACACATTCCTCGCTAAGAGGGAGAGTTATTTTTTATAGCATCGGATGTGTTCTAGCCATGAAATTTTGTGGAGAGGCTAGAATACATGAGATCTCCAAAACCCAGAAATTGTTTCTAGAAATTCTGCCTAGAAATGTCTCAATTAGATTATTAACCAATTTTTAAATATTTCCTAACTCTAAACTTAGGAATATGGTTAATAAATCAATATTAATTGAGATAAGGCGTGAATCATTTAGAAACTCACACAGATCGACCCAAAAATGATCCTAGCCATTGATTAAGTTTTAATCTTGGTCGTTGGTGCTCCAAGTTTGGATTATAAAAGAAAGTCAATGTGGTGATGGAGGATCATCTAGTGCAGATACTTAGTTGCCCAGGCAATTCGATTTTCTCAGTAGCAGCAGCTCTGTAGAGAAGATAGAGCCAGAGGGTGAGTAGTAGGTGGAAGAGGAAAGTAGCAACATTCGAGAGAAAGTTTTCAGTTGCCGGAAGAGTCGAAGGAAGGAAGGTTGAAATCTTCGGTGAGCTAGTGTAGGGACTGCACAAAGGCTGACGCAGGCATTTCAATGCAAAGGTTGGGGAAGTTATTTCGGAGGCAGAAAATAGTTGTGGGGTGAGAGAAAATTCTCACAATATTTTTGCCAGTATTTTCTTCAAACTATATTGCCAACTAGGCATCTAAACAATTGTACTAAGAATTGTTGTCGAACATTAATAATAAAACCCTCATCTGTTGCACCGGTTTTCCCAAGTTGGGTTTTTCCAAGGACAATTGTCCAAAAATAACTGTGACAATTTATTGTGTGCTAGAATTTCTCAGTTTTTAGTATTTTATTTTCTGCAACATTTTTATGGTGAAAATTGCAGCTGTGATTTTATTTGTTATTTGTCGTAGTAAATAAACTGTAGAATTAATTTATGAGTCAGAAGAATAAGCTCCAGTAGCTGCAATAGATAAAATTTCACAAGTTTTGGAGATCTCATGTATTCTAGCCTCTCCACCAAAATTTGTGGCTAGAACACATCCGATTCTACAAAAACTAACACTCCCTCTTAGTAAGGAATGTGTTCTAGTGCTACTGCACACCCTATAGCAGTATCCACCAACCGCTACGCAACTCTGATATATGTTGCATCTGTTGTATTGCTGCCAACACTACATCTGCAATACAACTCCTCCCTTTCATATGTTGTTGTTGCAACTGCAACATCTGCAACTTAGAATCACCCAAGGTAATCTGCCTCTGCTACTTAAATGGGCTCTCCACCATACCCATCTGTTCTCTGAATTAAACGAACTGAGCTCTTCCTAGAGCTTCCGTGAGTATATCTGCAACCTACACTTCTGTGGGAACATACTGTAGCTAGATTGCTCCACGTTGTACACAATCTCTGATGAAATGACATCAAATATCTGTGTTTCAACCTGTCATGAAGCACTGGATTTTCAAAGAGCTTTATGCAACTCTGATTATCACAGTAGACATTGGTCGCCTCCGTCTTTTGCCTGAACAAGCTCACTAGCAGACTCTGAAGCCATATAGCCTCACATGTATTTGTGCTTGCTGCCATATACTCTGCTTTTGCAGAGCTCAGTGCCACTGACTTTTGCTTCCTGCGACACCAAGAAAGCATTCCTGATCCAAAACTAAAGTAGTACCCAGAGCTACTTTTCATGTCCACTGAACTGCCTGCCCAATCTGCATCTGTAAAGCCACATAATCTGATATCATCTCCTCGGGTATATCTTAACCCATACTCAACTATGCCACGCACATACCTCAGAATGTGCCTCGTTGTTGCTAATGTACCGTCTTCAGTTCTACCATGAACTGACTAAAGGTGTTGACTGTGAAGCAAATATCTGGCCTCGTATTGACTAGATACATGAGAGATCTAATAAGTTGTCTATACAAGGTGGGGTCGACATCCTTGTCATCTGATGCATCTATCTTCTTCCAGTTGGTGATCATGGGTGTAGACATAGTATGCAATTCTGCATTCTGAACCTCTTCAGAATATCTGTAGCGTACCTTCCTTGTCCAAAGGAATATCTCCCCATTCTTCTACCATACTTCCAATCCTAGGAAATAGTGCATCAACCCCAAATCCTTCATGTCAAACTTTGTTGCCAAGTTCTTCTTGCAATCCTCTATGAGCCCTAATGATCCTGTCAAAAAGAGATCATCCATATAAAAAACTAGAATGAGTGGCTCACCCTCTACCATCAAATAGTAAAGGTTGGGATCTGCGTCACTCTTGGTGAATCCCATTTGCTGTAAGTAGCTTTCAATCCTGCCATACCATGCCCTGGGAGCCTGCTTGAGTCTGTATAGAGCTTTCTTCAGTCTACACACGTGAGTGAGTCTCTCATGTGTCTCGAAGCCCTCTGGTTGTTCTATGTACACTTCTTCCTCTATCACCCTGCTCAAGAAGGTTATCTTGTCGTCCATCTAGTGAATCTGCCATCCCATCTGAGCTGCTAGGGATATAACTGACCGGATAGAAGTGTATCTGGAAACTGGGGCGAAGGTCTCCTCATAATCTATCCCTTTTTTCTGTGCATACCCCTTTGCCACAAACCTAGCCTTGTATTTCACCACACTTACGTCTACAGCATATTTGATCTTGTAGATCCATCTAGAACCTACAATTGATATCTCTTTCGGCCTTGGTACTACCTCCTAAACATCATTCGTCATAATAGGACTATACTCTTCTACCATGGCATCTACCCATACCTGATGTTGTGCAGCCTCCTGAAAGCTGCAAGGTTCTGCAACCTGAGCTACCAATGCTTGGTACTTGTCAGGCTGTCTGTGTTGTCTTTTGAAAATTTCGGCCTGCTATCCACACTGAGCAGCGAAATTCCTTCTTTTCGCTTTTGAGCTCTTTGGCTGCTCAATTGTGCTCTAATACCATGTGAAAATTTTATCTATTGTAGCTACTGGAAATTATTCTTCTAACTAAAAAATTAATTATGCAATTTATTTGCTACAACAAACGACGACTAAAATCACAACTGCAAATTTCACCATAAAAATACTACGGAAAATAAAATACTAGAACTGAGAAATTCTAGCACACACGCAAGAATTTTGACAATTATTTTTGGACAATTGTCCTCGGAAAAACCCAATGCGGGAAAACCAGTGCAATAGATTAGGGTTTTATTATTATTCTTCAACAGCAATTCTGAGTACAATTATTTATATGCCCAACTGGCGATCTAATCTAAGGAAAATACTGACAAAAATCTAGTGAGAAATTTTCTCTCACCCCACAGTTATTTTCTACGTCCGAAATTACCTCACCAACCTCTGCACTGAGCCTCCTGTGTCACCCTCTGCGCTGAGCTTATGCTGGCCCTTGAGAATTTCAGTCTTCCTTCAATGTTCCACCAAGTTTCGAGGACGAGGAGGCAAGGGAGCAGGGATACACAGGAGCGGCCTACACAAAAGCTCCCCACCAATTTTTAGGAAACATGGGGGGACGTTGGGGTCTTAAAAACTTATAAATATAAAATATAAATCGATGAATCATATAACTGAAACAAATTTAAAACAAAAAACATGATCATTGATATCATTATCATATAAATTATAACCATACATCATAGATGTAAGTTTGTAACTGTACAGTGTAATTACTAGTCTACTAACTTACTAACAATGCACAAGGAAAATAAATTATCAAATTATAACTGTTTAAAGTTTTAAACTTTAAGCCATATTGATGTTCCACTTCTAACTATGAATATTGAATACTGAATAATATAAAAGTCAAGTCTGATACATCAACGGCAACGTTCCATTCAACGAAGGAGCAGACAGAAGGCTGCTTGGTGATGGCAGCAGTGTTCAGTTCAACGAAGGAGCAAACAGAAAATGAAATGTAAAATGCACATAATGTAAACCCTTCCCGGTCAGTCAACAAATATTAAAAATTATGATTTTTTTGTTTCATAAAAAAAAATTGCGGATTTTTTCTAGGGATACGATCCCTCAAGATCCTTTAAGACCCCTTTTGCCTAGGAAAAGACCCTAATTGGAGGAAACAGCCCAAAAAATGGAGGAAATGACCCCTTTCAAGTTTCCTCGCATACCCTGTTTTTTGGGAGCGTGGGGAAACGTCCTCCTCTCGTCCCCAAGTCCCTAGAGCAGGAGGGAGCTAGGAAACTCGACCCCCAGGTGGGGGGACGCGACCCCGTGGAACACTGTCTTCCTTCTTTTGCCTCTTCTGGAGATTGGAAACCTTCCTTCCGGAATACTGCTACCCTCCTCTTCCACCTAATATTCACCCTCTGGCTCAATCTTCTCTATTGAGCTACTGCTACTGAGAAAATCGAACTACCTGGGCAACTGGGTATCTGCACTAGTGTGTTCTCCATCACCACATCGATCTCCTCTTATAATCCACTGTTGGAGCATCAATGGCGAAGATTAAAACTTAATCAATGGCTAGAATCATCTCTGGATCGATTCGTGTGAGTTTCTACATGATTCTCACCTTATCTCAATTAATATTGATTAATTAACCATATTCCCTAATTTTAGACTTAGGAAATATTAAAAAATCGGTTAATAATCTAATTGAGACACTTCTAGGCAGAATTTCCAGGAATGGTTCTGGGTTTTGGAGATCTCATGTATTTTAGCCCCTCCACCAAATTTTTAGAACACATCGATGCTACAAAAACTAACACTTGGAGGATGAATTTTTGGAGCATGGAATGAATTTTGATGTTTGGATTATTTTCATAAGTCTTGGAGCTTCTTGAATGGCAAGATTTTGGATGGTTGGATATATTCTTATACATGTAAGTACATTTTAATGCTATTCTTTCATTTTAATTTGTCACATACATTGTTGCTAGGATTTCGCTATACTAGGGCTTATTTGTTGCATCTCTTTATGTGAAGTTGTGGAAATTTTGTTTCTGGATAGTGCATGCTTTATGTATGGACCATGTAAGTGAATGAATGTTCCTAGGGATGTTTCATTATTGAAATTCATCTTGATAAGCCATCTATCTTGCTAAACGAAGTATAAATTCTTTGAAGTTGCTTTTGTTGTTGCCCTAGTGCTAAGCGAGGTTGTCTTTGAGGCCTCCTTGACCTAGAAAATTCAAAGGTCCATAGTCATAGTTCTACCTGACTACAATCTCCCCAAAGGATTAGGCACTAGTCCACCAAAAGGTGATCACATTAAACCTTTTTCATCCTACTCCCTCTCCTTTTCTAGGTCTATCCCATTAGGTTCCCTAGGGCATCATTTATCTTGCAAACCACCCATCAAAAAAGTTCAATATCTTGGCCCCTACTATGATGGTGTGTCTACTAGGTGCCCTCCAATTTTGAAGAAATTCCGACAGTAGGATTTTGAGATATCCCAATCCCTAGCCTCGAGATCGAATCTTGCCCTAGGTTTCCCTAGGCTAGAAGCCTCATTGGGACCCTCACTTTATCTTGCATTAAAAATCCTTCCTTTGGTCCCTTTCTCCCTCCGGAATAGGTCAATCATAACATTGGTTGCTAAACCCTACCCCCTTGACCTGCCCGCCTCCCCCCGGGGTCGACTTGGCCCGGTGTGGTCCCATACACTATCGAGGGTAATTCTTCAAAGATCATTGGGAATCCAATCTTTCACAAGGATTTCAAGGCCTAGGAACCTCCATTATAAGATGTATACCCTAAACCTAAACCTTGAAGTTCCCCTTAAGCCAGCCCTTGAGAGCTTTAAACCTTGCCTCCAAAGCAAGTAATCCACATACTTGAGCCTCTCTTGTGAATATGCCTCTAGGATCACCCCACCCTATCATTGGTCTATCCATTTTGTGATCCTCATTATAACGGCTCTCCTCCCATCAGTGAAAGTCCGTAAAGAGCAGGGAGCCTTAACTTAGGTGGCAGTGGGCTATTGCTCCATTGTTGCCCTTAGCCTAGTAGTATCCCTTCAAGGATCACCTTTTAGGACCCCTACTAGTTTGAGCGGTAATATTACCAATAGGATAGGATGTATAGGCTGACAAACTTTCATGCTCACTCATAAAAACTTTGTCATGCACTGTATTTTCTCTGAAATACATATAAAGTACTTTATCAATTAAAATAATATAAAATACACACTTTATGTCAGGTAAATTGCTAATTTATTTCAAAGCTACATGATCCTAATGATCTTACATTATGTACAACAGACAAACACATTAATAAGGCTATGAAGCAAGATAAGGTCAGAAGAAATATTTGTATTGATGTCCAAAGAATGAGCATAAGAGTAGATCAATGTAACTCAAAGGTACATACATCGTGAGTACAAAAGAGTGGGAATGCACATCTCCTATTGCTAATCTATCAGAAGCAGAAAAGTAGGAAAAAGGGCAATCAACAACATTGCATGACCTGCCTGGGCCCTGGAAAAAACAAAATGATGGAAATACAATGAACACCAGGCAGGCAATAGCTAAAAGACAATACCAACATAGCAAAAATATGCAATTTAATATCAATCTTGGAAAGCATCACGTGTATTCTTTTGCCATAGATTTGCAAGTGTGAACATCCATTCCAGTACTCAAAAGATTTATGCTTTTTATTATTTCTTTATTGATCTTTTCTATTATCCATACATTTTGATGATTATCTTTATTAATCAGAAATCATGCATTTGAATGCAAATTCCCACATACCAAAACCAAAACCAAAAAAAAATTGGAATAAATGGATATGACATATTTAGAGTACTTTAACATATGCATTCTAAGAAATCGTTTAGATATAGAACTCACAAAGAAAAAGCACATAGGAAAGATAATATGGACTAGAACTGTGCCTTTGAATAGGCATTATATTTACTCGTTTAATATAAAATCATTCTATATGCCAAACATACCAACGTAGCAGTTCTACACTGGCAAATCTATAACTTTACAGCTATTGTACTATGGAGATTCAAAAAATACTGACAAATGACAAGAACCAAGAACCGGATATTAGAAGTCTGTATTTGAGTACCATGTAGTAATTCTCATAAGCAAAATCTAGGAATATACCTGTTCAAGAAAATTGTGGACAAGGCACCTGCCTATTCCATATGGTTTAGAAACTCCTGTAATTATAGCACAGCGTAAATCACCACTGTTATCTGGTACCTCCGGACTTTTTTGTGGTAGTTTTTCCATTTGAGCCACTCTAATGTAATTCTGTTCTTTTCCCCAATGATATCTTTGCTTACAGCTAAATGACTTTATAAGCACCAAGCTCTCCTTCTGAAGCAATGGCCAACTACTTGAATATTTGGATGACCAACTGGAAACCCCTAGTTTTAACATTGGCTTTTAAAAGTAAAAATGAGAAACAGCATACCCTGCAAGATGGAAAACTTCCAATGTCTCAAAACTGTATTTCAAGCGTTAAAACTACATTGGAATTCTTAAAGAATCTCTACAAGGGACGAAACTATCTATTATACATAGAGCTCAGCACTATCAATGGGCATAGGATAACCATCCATATGTTGTTAATGTTCTTAAACAGAAAAATTTAATTTTATTAGAGACATCGACACCCCTGACATATGCCAAAAGAATTTAAATATGCATCAGCAAGAGCACTACACTCAAATAGAAATAATTCAACTTCAATATGTCTATGTTCTCGATATAAGTTATATTTTACAGACCAAACAATCAAAATTGTCAATTATTCAGCCACCCTTTGAATGGTTTCAAGGTACATGCTCATATTTCCAGTCATCACTATTTCTGATAATGGTAGATCCATATCTTATTTCACAATTGCACTCTTTTTCGTCTGATTACAAATAAATCAAACTCATATATTTAATATAATTTTGGAATAAAATAAACAGTTCAGTTTCCTTTCCAGTCATCACTATTTCTGATAACTATAGATCCATATCTTATTTCACAATTGCACTCTTTTTCCTCTGATGACAAATAAATCAAACTCATATATTTAATATAATTTTGGAATAAAATAAACAGTTCAGTTTCCTTCTAATTTTCCACTGGTCTTGTACCTAGCAACCTAACAAGCAAAGCAAAACCTGGGAAGTTGTAGAAAATAGAACATTAGCAATGTATCAAGAGTGTTGATTCGGGGTAGCATCAAACGTGCTCTAGCCATGAAAATTGGTGGAGAGGCTAAAGCACATGGGATCTCCAAGACCCAGAAATGGTTTGGGCAGATTCTAAAACTGGGTTAGAAGGTTCCAAAAGTCATCAACCAAGCCAAATCTAATCTTAGCCATTGATTAGAGATTTAATCTCGGTCGTTGAAGGACCAAGGGGAAAAGTATAAAAGGACGCTTGAGGGTCAGTTGGAAGACACATGAGAGTGATTAGTCATTCATTTTGCCAGAGCAGGGTTGCTAAGCAAAGTTGAATTAGTGATCAGCAGCAAGGGGCAGTGAGTACGAGGCAGAGAGGCAGAGACAGTACTGAGAGACCAGCGCAAACACACACAGAGCGAGAGCAGCAACCAGTACAGGCTACGTAGAGCCCAACAGAGTCAACGCAAAGGCCAGAGGGACTGTATCATCCATGCAAAGGCTGTTGGAGTGACGTAGAGGGTCCCAGAGGAGTGCCTCAGAGGGCTAACACAGAGGGTCTTGGGGCTGACGCAAGTCAGCAAGGGGCTGATGCGGGTCAGCAGGAGGCTGACGCAAAGGCCAGAAGGGCCAGCGCTGAGCTTCAATTGTGCCGAAGAGGGTTTCGTGGGATAGGTTTTCTAAATACCTGTTTCTGGATATATAGGTATTGTTGCCGTGTATTTTTCTCTATTAGGTGAGCCAGTTAGGCATCTAGTTGTACTCAGAAAGACTGCATAATAATATAACCCTCCAAATAGCGACACCGGTTTTCCCGCATTAGGTTTTTCCGGGGACATTTGTCCAAAAGTAACGATGTCACTTGTGTGCTTATTTTCTTTCAATTGATGATCTGTAGATGTTATGACTGTATTGCGTTTATTTCAATGTTTAAATGTATTAAATAAGTTGTTCGAATTTAAACAAGTGGAAGAAATAAACCAATGGAATGTTGAAGTTTCTAAGTTTACTTAGTTAAAAACCCTCCATGCACTTTATCTGATTTATTCCTACCTACTTGTTATTTTTCCTTAACAAGTTATTTACAATTTAAATATTGAAAATAAACACTAATGCGTGCTCAACATATTACAGATCAGCAACTAAAAGAAACAAGAACACACACACCATATGACACCATTATTTTTGGACTAGT
Source organism: Pinus taeda (assembly GCA_000404065.3). NCBI lineage: Eukaryota > Viridiplantae > Streptophyta > Pinopsida > Pinales > Pinaceae > Pinus > Pinus taeda. The sequence continues at coordinate 97,017 of APFE030734056.1, forward strand.
GTCCCCGAAAAACCCAATGCGGGAAAACCAGTGCAGCTATCTATGAGTTTTCTTATTAAGCAATATCATAGTACAATCCGGGTGCCGAAACTGGCCTACCCAACAAAGAATTTCCTTGGCAATAATAACTCTCAGTTTCTGACAAATCTATTGGCTGAAACCCCGGATAATCCTTCAAGCAGCTACTCAGCACCAATCTGCCCCAGAAACCCCAGCGTCTGCCCAATCTGGACTGCGTCAGCCTCTCCTAGCCCAGCGTTGGCCTTGCGTTAGCCTATCTTGGCCTGCTTCAGCCCCAAGAGGCTCTGCATCAGCTCTCGAGCCTCTGCGTCAGCTTCGCTGGCCTCTTTGGTGCTCTGCGCAGCACTTAGCTACCTCTGTGTAAGCACTGGCTGCTCCTGCGTCTCTCTTTGGCTGCTCTGCTGCTCTCACGGCACTATCTCTGCCTCTCTGTCTCTCTGTACTCAATGCCCCTCAGCGACTCTCCGATCACTGATTCTATCTCTCTTAGCAAACCCCGCTTTAGAGAATAGAATGACTGATCACTCTAGTGTATTCTCAAGTGACCCTCAAGCCTCCTCTTATATTTTTCCTGTTGACATCTCAACGACCGAGATTAAGTCCCCAATCAACGGCTAAGATTAGATCTGGCTTGATCCATGTCTTTTGGACCATTCTAACACAGATTCATATTAATACACATTAATATTTTATTTTCCTTAACTTTAGACTTAGGGACTCCATTAAAAATATTAATTATTTTAATATCTCCTGATCTGTTTAGGATCTGCCCAAACCCTTTCTGGGTATTGGAGATCTCATGTGCCCCAAACTCTGAACTAAATTTCGTGGCTAGAGCACATCCGATGCTACCCCAAATCAACACGGAATATAGATTAATTTTATAACGGATAGACATAGAAATTCAACATGGTTGCAGATCATAAGAGAGTTGAAGGCATCAGCTGAGCAGAGCATTTGCAGCAGAATTAGTTGTCCCAAGTGACAATGATTGATCCTTGCAAAAGCGACAAAGGAAGGGTTGACGCAAAGGGACTGCGTCATTAGTCTGGACGAGAGAGAGCCCAGCGCAGAGGCTAAGGAGGGCAGAGAGAGGCTCACGCAAAGGCCAGGAGGGCTGACGTAGTTGGCTGAGGGAGTTGTTTTGCCAGTGTCGGGATTGCACAAAGCCAAGAGGCTCAATCCTTTAGTTGTTGGGGCGAAGGAAGCTGTGGGCAGTTTACGAGAGCGAAGCTGGTGAGGCACTGTGGTTAGAACAATACCTAACAGGGCAAGACAAAGGTAGAAAGAGTTGTTGCCTAGGCGGATTTATAGCCAAGGAATCTGGATCAGTGTTGCAATTGCACATGTGAAAATTCTATCACTGCAGCAACTGATTTATTTTTCCTACTTATTCGACAATAAGTTATTTATGAAATTACTTCAATAAACATTAAAATAAATAGTGTTACAAATATCACATCATAATACAGAAACAAACATATGCACAAGCATTGACACAGATATTTTGGACAACAGTCCCCGGAAAAACCCAATGTGGGAAAACCAGTGCAGCAAGGTAGAATTTTATTATTCAGCAATTCTTCAATACAACAGGGTGCCAAACTGGCTTACCCACAGAGAGAAATAATTCTCCAGCACTTCTCCCAATCCCAGCATAAGCCCGGCTGACCTCTACGTGGCTCTCAAACCCTCTGCATCAACCCTGGGCCTCTCTGCGTCACCCACGCAGGCCCAACTAGTGGTTGTGCAGTCCTCTACTGCTTATGTGTCTGCCGAAAAAACCCTGCGTCTACCTCTCCTACCTCAGTGCTGATCCCGCCTCTCTGCTCCGTACTTGTTGCCTCCTGACTGCTCACCAAACCACTGGTTCAATTTCTTAGCTAACTCAGCTCCAGAAATTGAACTGATTGGTCTCCCTCAGTGTGTTCTTCGAGTGACCCTCAAGCCTCCTCTTATACTTTTCTCGTTGACAAATCAATGGCCGAGATTAAACCCCTAATCAACGGCTAAGATAAGATCTAGCTTGATCCATGACTTTTGGACCATTCTAACACAGTTTTATATTAATTCACATTAATATTTCATTTTCCCTAAGTTTAGACTTAGGGACTTCATTAAAAATATTAATTATTTTAATATCTCCCAAACTGTTTAGATTTTGCCCAAACACTTTCTGGATGTTGGAGATCTCATGTGCCTTAGTCTCTCCACCAATTTTCGTGGCTAGAGCACATCCGATGCTACCCCAAATCAAGAGCACACACGATCGGAGAGGAGCAACTTGACAGTTGGCAGAAGGATTTCCAGAAGGGAATTGGGACTCAAAGGGAGTCCAGAAGAGAACTTCCAGACGGGAAGTAGAGAGACTCAGAGGAGTCGAACCGAGAACTTCCAGACGGGAAGTAGAAAGACTTAGCAGGAGTCAAAACCGAGAACTTCCAAGGGGGAGTAGAGAGACTCGGAGGATTCGACAGAAGAGCATCAATATGGCCATGAATGGGCTGAGAGATCAGGACAGGCTGGACAGAGCGTCCAACTATGTGGTCTGGAAGGCCAGGATCTCGTCCATTCTAGACAGACATCATATCAAGGGCTTCGCCTTGAGAGTGATGATGGTTATCCCAGTTGACCAAGTAGGTAATGAAAAGTACGAGGAGGCAATGGCTAAGGCAAATCTTATCATCCTTGATGGGGTCAAGGATCATGTGGTCCCACATATTGCCGAGAAGGAAACGGCAAAGGAGATGTGGGACACTTTGAAGACATTGTACCAGCATACTTCTGTGCAGAGGAAGACGCTCCTGGAGAATCAACTACGGTCATACTAGATGCAGAAGGGAGAGCAGATAGATGTCTTCCTCGGTCGATTAAAGGAGATCAATGACCAACTAACTTCCATAGGGGCCACACCGGATCACGAGTTGATGGTAAGGACTACACTCAACGCAGTCTCTGAGGATTGGGAGACATTTGTCCAGAGCATACTGGGCAAGACGAGTCTTCCAGATTAGGAAGAACTGTGGGCGACTCTTCGTCAAGAAGAGATCAGACGGCTCACCAAGGAGAGAAGTAGCAGCAAAGGGATCAGGATCAAGAAGGAAGAGGAAGAAGATGCGCTCTAGCATCTGCAGGAAAGCAAGAGAAGAGGAAGAAGAAGGACCTCTCCAAGGTCAAGTGCTTCCATTGTGGGGAACTAGGTCACTATGTGAACCAGTGTCCGAGGAAGAAGAGTAAGGGGGAGGCTTCTGACTCGAAGGCAGCACCAGGGAGGGCGGAGAAAGAAGTCGAGGAGGATGACGATTGTGCCATGAGTGCGCATGTGCCACTTGAGAAGAAATGGGGAGAGATCGAGTTGTAGTCAAGGAGACTACAGGCGATGAGGGGCAAGATTCTTGAGGTACCCAACCTCTTAGATTATACCTTGCTACGGGATCCCTAAAGAGAGTAGCAGGACTGGCAGATGTGGGTAGAGGCGGATGCAAATGAAGTGGCAGAGAGTGCTACAATTCAGGAGTCCCCGAGCAGCACGAGGCTAGCAGGCTGCAACAGTGCAAGAGGCACGAGAGTGTTGCACCAGTGTAGGATGGCACAGAGAGGTGTGCAACAGTGCGAGATGCAAGGAGTTGTTGCAGCAATGCAAAGGTCAGTAGAGGGAGCACTTGTTAGCAGCAGAGAGAGCTTCAGCATCGAGAGTGTTTCTAGCCTGACAGGGATGTCAGAAGTTGGGTGGATCAGTTACTTACTTCTCAGTAACTAAGTTGCAGTGCAATAGCACGATGTAGCGTGATGAGAGGGGGATGCAGTGTTGGGAGGATGGACCAGCAGCAGCACGGATGCAGAGAGAGCTGCCATACGGATGCAGTAGTGGCAGTGGCAAGGCCATGGGTAGCAGTACAGAATACAGCAACGCAAACGATGTTGGGCGAGGAGGCCTAGCATCAGCACAGGTACCGATGCCGGATAATCAGAGTGATGCTCAGTGAGGAGTATTACTAGAGCACAGTCCTTGCTAAGAGGGAGTGTTGATATGGGGTAGCATCATATGTGCTCTAGCCATGAAAATTGGTGGAGAGGCTAAAGCACATGAGATCTCCAAGACCCAAAAATGGTTTGGGCAGATTCTAACCAGTTTCGGAGATATTAAAATAATTAATATTTTTAATGGAGTTCCTAAAAGTCTAAACTTAGGAAAAATAAAATATTAATGGGTATTAATATAAAACTAGGTTAGAAGGTTCCAAAAGTCATGGATCAAGCCAAATCTAATCTTAGCCGTTAATTAGAGATTTAATCTCGGTCGTTGAAGGACGAACGGGAAAAGTATAAGAGGAGGCTTGAGGGTCAATTGGAAGACACACCAGAGTGACTAGTCATTCATTTTTCTAGAGCGGGGTTGCTAAGCAAAGTTGAATCAGTGATCAGCAGCGAGGGGCAGTGAGTACGGGGTAGAGAGGTAGAGACAGTATTGGGAGACCAGCGCAGAAGCAGAGAGAGCGAGAGCAACAGCCAGTCCAGGCTACGCAGAGCCCAACACAATCAGCGCAGAGGCCAGAGGGACTGCATCATCCACGAAGAGGTTGCTGGATTGACGCAGAGGGTCCCAGAGGCTGCGCAGTGCCGCAGAGGGTCTTGGGGCTGACACAGGTCAGCAGGAGGCTGACGCAGAGACCAAAAGGGCCAGCGCTGAGCTTCAGTTGCGTCGAAGAGGGTTTTGTGGGACAGGTTTTCTGAATACTTGTTTCTGGATATAGAGGTTTTGCTACCGTGTATTTTCCTCTGTCAGGTGAGCCGGTTAGGCACCCAGTTGTACTCAGAAGGACTGCACAATAATATAACCCTTTGAATAGCTACACCGGTTTTCGCGCATTAAGTTTTTCCGGGGACATTTGTCCAAAAATAATGGTGTCACTTGTGTGCTTGTTTTCTTTCAGTTGATGATCTGTAGATGTTGTGGCTGTATTATGTTTATTTCGATGTTTAAATGTATTAAATAACTTGTTCAAATTTAAACAAGTGGAAGAAATAAACCAACAGAATACAAATTAATTTTCTAACGGATAGACTTAAAAAATTCAAAAAAGAGTAGGAGTGCAAGCACACTATCGAGGCAACTGCAACAATTTGCATGCATCCAAAAAAACATGGGAGAACAAGGCTAGAGATGTTCAAAACTACAAAAGCCTGAGTTCTTGAGAATGAACTTAAAATCAGCTGTGGTAGTAGCACCTGTGGCAATTTTTGTAGTATGTCTCAAAAACAAAATCAGATTTTAAAATTTCTTGCAAATTCTTTTGCTTAATAGTCAACAAATGTTAGAATCATTGAGGTAAGTCATTCAAGGCTTCTCTTATTTATTGTACACCAATTGTGGAACAAGTTTTGGTCCCCTTATTGTATCTGAGAATGATATATCTGAAGCCATAAAGACCAGGGGTCGAGACAGATATTCTGGTGTAATTCACCTATTTTCAATTGCTCTGATTCGCCTACTAGATCATGGCACCAGTCACTCCATATTAATTTCAGCCATCTCTTTAGGATATTGACAGTTGTTAGGTCGAGACAAAAACTTTCAGACTCAAAATCCATCTTCTGACATTTTTGTGTCTCTTTACAGCTTTTATTACACTTTTTATCTACATCATCTTTCTGGCCACACAAAACATAACTATTGGTTGACAATATAATCCATGTGAAACTTTCTGAATAGAAATCCAACTACAGTGACTAATATTATTTCTTCTACTTATTAATTCATAAATAAGTTATTCATGGTATTTCAAATTTCTACAGCAAATATCAAAATATATTCTACTGCAACCTTCACAATTAAAATACTACATAAAGTAAATGCAAGGAAAAATACTAGCACAAGTATAATCAAAATGACAATTATTTTTGAACAATTGTCCCCGGAAAACCTAGTGTGGGAAAACTGGTGCAGCAAATGAGAGTTTCTTTATTGATGATCAGCAAAAATCTCATGTACAAGATACAACCAGGAGAATAGAAGAGGAATTTATGTGAGAAATTTTACAGACAATATTATCGCGCTTCTCAGCGAGATTCTGATTCTGGAGAGGACACGTTGCCCTCTCTGCGTCTCAATGCATCAACTTCTGCATAGGGACTGCACAATCGCAGCGTCACAGCCTCTGCGTTGTCCCTCCTCTGCTCCTGTACTCCCGACTGATGTTTATGCCCTCTCTCCTTCTCACTTGCAACTTTCCCTCTGATTCGATTTCCTCTTGCCGAACTTCGACCAGTGAGAATCGATCTTACTTTGGTAACTGAGTATCTGCCTGGTGTATTTTCCAAATGCCCGTTGAAGTCCTTATAATCCTCTGGTTAAGTACTCAATATCCCATATTAGATTCTAATCAATGGCTCAAATCATATTGCCCTGATCCTCGTCTTCTTCTAGAAGTTTCACCCTCAATTTAATTCATACACTATATTTATTTTAATTTCCTAAGTTTAGACTTAGGCACCCATTAAAAATAATTAATTATTTTAATAAATTTGTCTCTGGGTGGAATTTCCCAAAACAATTTATGGGTATTGTGGAATACATGTGTCGTAGCCCCCCTGCAAATTTTGAGGCTTAGAACACATCCAATGCTACCATAAATCAACATTCCCTCTTAGCGAGGAATGTGCTCTAGTAATGCAACCTACTGAAGCATCACTCTGATTCTGTGACATCTCCCTCTGTGTTGCTGATGTCTGACACCACTATCCATCAACTATTGCACAAAGTTGCATTTGTACCGTCGCTGGCCCTGCCACCACCAACACTGCATCTGTACTACAACTCCCTCTCATTTCCTGCTACTGCAACTTAGAAACCACCAGTTTTTGCTAATGATACCTATTCTCTACCATACCCATCTACTCCCTGAAATGGATGAACTTAGCACTTCCTAAAGATTTTGTGAGTACGTCTGCTATCTGATCCCTGTGGAGACATACTGCAACTGTAGTGCCCCACGCTGAACACAATCTCTAATAAAGTGACATCTGATATCAATTTGTTTTGACCGATCATGAAATACTCGATTCTCAAAGAGTTTAATACAACTCTCATTATCGCATAAAATATTGGCCACTTCCATCCTCTTCCTGAACAAACTCACAAGCAGTTTTCTAAGCCATATAGCTTCACACGTCGTTGTGTTGGTTGCCATATATTCTGCTTTTACTGAGCTCGTAGCTACCGACTTCTGCTTCCTGCTGCACCAAGAGATCATTCCTAATCCAACGCTGAAGCAATACTGGGAGGTACTTTTTCGGTCTATTGAACTACCTACCCAATCTGCATCTGTGAATCATTCAATATGACGTCATCTCCTTGGGTGTATTTCAACCCATATCCAACTGTTCCACGCACATATCTAAGAATGTGTCTAGCTGCTGCCCAATGCACCCTTTTCAGTTCTGCCATGAACTGACTAAGGGTGTTGACAGCGAAGCAAATGTCTGGCCTAGTGTTGACCAGATACATGAGTGACCCAATGAGTTGTCTGTACAAGGTGGGGTCCACCCCCTTGTCTCCTGATGCATCTATTTTCTTCCGGTTGGTGATCATGGGCGTAACCATGGGTCGGCAATCCTGCATTCTAAATCTCTTCAAAACCTCTGTAGCATATCTTCCTTGTCCAACAAAGATCTCCCCATTCTTCTACCAAACTTCCAACCCTAGAAAATAATGCATCAACCCCATATCCTTCATGTTGAATTTTGCTTCAAGATTCTTCTTGCAGTCCTTTATGAGCCTAGATGACCCTGTTAGAAACAAGTCATCCACATATAATACTAGAATAAGTGGCTCATTCTCCACCATTAGATAGTAGAGGTTGGGATCAGCATCACTCTTGACGAATCCCAACTGATGCAAATAACTATCAATCCAACCATACCATGCTTTGGGTACTTGCTTGAGCCCATACAAGGCTTTCTTTAACATACATACATGAGTTCTCTTTTCATGAGTTTCAAAGCCTTCGGGTTGTTCTATATACACCTCTTCTTCTATCACATTGTTCAAGAATGTTGTCTTGACATCCATCTGGTGAATCTCTCATCCCATTTGAACTGCGAGCGATATAACGGATCTGATAGAAGTATATCTGGCTATTGGGGCGAAGGTCTCCTCATAGTCTATTCCTTTCATTTGTGCATAACCCTTTGCCACAAACCTAGCCTTTTGTACTTCTCTATACTGCCATCTGCGGCATACTTGATCTTGTAGATCCACCTTGATCCTACAACTGATCTATACTTTGGTCCAGGTACCACTTCTCAGACACCATTTGTCATGATATAACTATACTCTTTTATCATGGCATCCACCCAAACTTGGTGTTGCACGGCTTCCTGAAAGCTGGAGGGTTCTTCAACCTGTGTTACCAAGGCTTCATACCTATCACGTCGTCTACGCTGCTTCTTCTCGGTTCTAGGAGCTCCAACAAACTCCTCTGCGTCCCTCAGCATCTGTCGTACTTACCTCCTGGTTCTACTACTGGTGGTGGGAGGCTCAATCAAATCCTCCTTTCCTGTTCCTGTTGTTCCATCTGATGAGAACTACCTGGATTTCCTACTTCTAAGGAAATACTGGTGCTGGTCACTATGCTCGATCCAGATGTCTGTCCTCCTGCTTGTCCTCCTTGTTGCCCTTCTGTTGTTGGACTAATGGAACATCCACTGACTAACCTTCTGCTAGCATCTCTCGAGATTTCCTGAAAGCTCTATCCTCCATGAACTTTGCATCCCGTCTTACTACAATCTTTCCGCTGCTAGGAATGTAGATTCTCTATGCCTTCGAGGTCTAGCTATAACCTACGAGGTACCCCTTTTCTGCAGTCTGATCCAGTTTACTATGCTTCTCGTCTGGAATGTGACAATATGCCACACTTCCGAATATCCTGAGATGACTCACCTTCGACTCCTTCCCTGTGAAGACACCTTTAGGCATTTTCTTCCCTAATGCTCTGTGAAGAGTTCTATTCTGGATATACACCACTGTGTTGCAAGCCTTTGCCCATAAGAATCTAGGCAAGTCCTAGTCATAAAACATAGCCTTTGTCGCCCCAACAATAGCTCTATATTATATGGAGTTGTCCACTCTCTTTTGATGCCCTCCTTTGCGTAGAAATCTGTCAAGTCTTTGATAGTATACTCTCCACCATTATCTGAACGCAATACCCTTATCTTTTTCCCTATCATGTTCTCTACAAGAGCCTTAAACTCTCTGAACCGATCAAAGACCTCATCCTTGGTCTTTAAGAAATAGATCCAGGTTTTTCTAGAGTGATCGTCAATAAAAGTGACGAAGTATTCGCCACCACTAAGAGCTCTTGTAGACATTTGGCCACAAGCATTTGAGTGTATTAATCCCAATACGCCTTTTTCTCTGTTGTTACTTTTGGAAAAACTACTTTAGCATACTTCCCTAATACGCATCCTTTGCATACATCATCATGCTCAGTGCTAAGGACTGGAACTCCTATAACAGTCTCTCTGAGCATCCTCAGTGCTCCATGGTGTAAGTGTCCCATTCGCCTGTGCCATAGTTCATTCAGTTCCTTTTCACCATTATGATTATTTCCTATAAGTGCCATTGGAGACTCGAGTTGCAATCTATACAGTCTATTGCTTCGAGCTCCAATTTGTCTCTTCTTCTTCCAACCTGGATGTTTGATGTATACTTTCCTTCCAATGAAGTATGCATCGTATCCCTTATCCTATGACTGGGACACTAAAATTAGATTTGTTCCTAACCCGGGCACATGCAGAACATTAGTGGCTCAGATGCTAGTTCCTGCTTCCGTTTGAAATGCTATGGTGCCTCTCCCTACTGGAGTACACTTAGTTTTGTTTCCCATAGTAATCTAGAATTCTATTTGCTCTTCTTGATATCTCGAGAAATATTCTCGTACTCCAGCCATATGGGCTGAAGCCTCGCTATCAATATACCAAACATCTGCTGACGCTGAACTTGACAAGCATGTGAATTCTTCTTCCAATCTAGAAGATAATTCAGAGGCATCTTGATTTTCCATTCTTCTTTGTGCTATTTTTCCTATCGATTTCTGACGCTTTTCTACCCCAGCAACTGCTGCAGAAAAACTGCGTCTTCACCTGAACACTGCTTTGTGCTGAAGCTTTTGCGCTGCTCCCTCTGTCACTGGCAAACTTTGATATAGAAATCTTCCTCTCTATCGACTCTCTCAGAGAGAGATTTTCCTATGAAAAATTTTCCCTCCTAGACTGGACTGCGCAATTCCTCTGGGGATTCGATTTTCTCCCTATGCAGCAACTTCAAACTCCCTCCTCTTCAACATTGGCTCTTTCGGTCTGCACTCCTGCTTAACTCAGCTTTGATACCATGTGAAAATTTATGAATAGAAATACAACTACAGTGACTATCATTATCTCTTCTATTTATTAATTTAGAAATAAGTTATTCATAGTGTTTCTACCGCAAATATCGAAATAAATTCTACTGACGCCTTCATATTTAAAATACTACGGAAAGTAAATGCAAGGAAAGATACTAGCACAAGTATAATCACAATGACACAGTGATTTTTGGACAATTGTCCGAGGAAAAACCCAGTGTGGGAAAACTGGTGCAGCAAATGAGGGTTTCTTTATTGATCTTCAGCAAAAATCTCATGTACAAGATACAACCAACAGAATAGAAGAGGATTTTCTATGAGAAATTTTACAGACAATATTCTCACGCTTCTCAGCGAGATTCTGACTCTCGAAAGGACCTGCTACCCTCTTTGCATCTCACTGCATCAGCTTCTGCGTAGGAACTGTGCAGTCCCAGCATCACAGCCTCTGCATTGTCCCTCCTCTACTCTGCATCTTTTTTCTGCTCCTGTACTCCCCACTGATGTTTATGCCCTCTCTCCTCAATTGCAACTCTCCCTCTGATTTGATTTCCTCTCGCCGAACTTCGACCAGTGAGAAAATCGATCTTACTTGTGTAACTGAGTATCTACCTAGTGTATTTTCCAAATGCCTATCAAAGTCCTTTTTATAATCCTCTGGTTGAGTAATCAACAGCCCAGATTAGATTCTAATCAATGGCTCAGATCATATTGACTTGATCCTCATCTTCTTCTAGAAGTTTCCCCCTCAGTTTCATTAATACACTTTAATTATTTTAATTTCCTATGTTTAGACTTAGGCACCTATTAAAAATAATTAATTATTTTAATAAAACTGTCCTAGCCTCCCTGCAAATTTTGAGGCTTAAGTCTTAGAGCACATCCGATGATACCATAAATAAACAATCCACAAATTGTATTTGCATTGAGCTATGGGTATGGAGGAACAGGCTTCCGATATTGGTGGAGAGCCACCAACTTCGAGGGCATAGCACCATGTGAAGACAAAACTAAGAAATAGTAGAACTCCATTCACAAAACCTAAAAGATATAATTAAACAACTACCAATGTAGACATTATTGTACACTTCGAGGGCATAGCACCATGTGAAGACATAAAACTAAGAAATAGTAAAACTCCAATCATAAAACCTAAAAGATATAACTAAGCAACTACCAAAGTAGACATTGTTGTATCCAATAAGATAATTGTTGAAGCTTGTGACAGGATGCGAATCAGTGGTTTTCTCATTAGTAAACAAAAAAATAGAATGTTACATTAACACATCATCATGATTCGTGATACTGTCAGAGTGCTATAGTTTAATTTATATATAGATAGTATGATACAAAAAAATAAGGACATCCTATGCCAGGATCAACAAGTCTATGCTTGATATTTGCAGCCATGCAATCCAATAATGCTTGGGCATCACTAGTGCCACCCTCACTATTATTATCACTATCCTGTTGGCTCATCATCGATGTCTAGTGGCACCCTAACCAACTCCTTCTATAATTTTGCACCTCCATCCTCATTAATCTATATGATATCCTCCAGATTCACACTCTATTGTGTTGTTGAACCCGACAAACAATCAAAAATCATGTAATACTGCAAGGTGAAGGTTGTGCACAAAACCTTGTTTCTTTGATTTCTTGGACAAAATTATATTTCTCTTAATAGGGAAGTTGAAGCAATAGGTTTACCAACTCCTCTAAGCCACAAAGGAACAACTAATCTGGGACAATAAACAAATGATAAACTATATTAAAGTAAATATTACTTTGTCAATTGGGTTCTATGTCAACTTTCAAGTGGTTGGGAAGAATGATTATTATCCTCCTGATTCAAGCTCAATTCCTACAAGTGACATGATGAGCTTTGCCGGAATGGTTTTAAACCTTGTTGTTGAGTCTGAGCGGTCTCTCAATGACCTAAACATGTATATCCCTCATATGAATATATAGATATTTCTCATGGAAAAAGTAAATATTATTTTAATAATGGTCAATTAGGTACTAGACTTAGGTATTAATAAATTCAATTGGACATTGGTTTACTTTATGTTTTTTAACTCTTATTTCACTTTTGTAGGTATTTTGGTCTATCCCACATTCATAAAATGGATTAACTCGACTCCATAACCTATATGAGAAAACTTTTGCTTTCTCACTACTCACTCAAAACAAAGAACTTTTTCGAGTTTTCTTGGTTTCATTAAATGCTTGGTTTCCACGATATGGTATTAGAGTTGATTTAATCCACTTAAGTATGCTCTTCTCTTGCATCATATGACGATCTGGAGAATTAAAAAAGTATGATTAGATAGATCAATGTGTGACAGCATTAAGACCTAGGGATTGTGCTCAACAGAGACGGATCGAGGGATCACTAGCATAGCACATTAAAGAGCCAAAAAGGCTTCACTGAAACCACGTATTGTTTCTTCCTTTTTTCGAAACAAGGTCACTGTTACCGCCCAAACTAGCAAGGGACCTAAGGGGAATCCCTGAAGGGAAAATGCTAGGCCAAGGGCAACAAATGGAGTCTTAGCCCATTGTCACCTCAGCTAAGGCTCCCTTCTATTTAAGGATTTTCACTGATGGGAGGAGACCCAATATGTATGGAGTCACTAATGAAAGTCAATGGATATGAGTAACCCAGACCCTTTCCCAGAAGGTTTTGAAAGATGGAGCTTGCTTGCTTTCTAAGCAAGGTATTATGTGCTTCTACGGAAAGGAAGAGGATTTTGGGGGTTAGGTGTATGGGAATAGGCTTTGAAAGGAGTTCCCCACACCCTAAAATCTTTGTTAGAATTGGTATCCCGGATGGTTCATGAAGAATGGTCCTTTGAAGGAGTGGGACCACACAGGGCCAAGCGAACCCAGTCTAGGGTATGAGGAAGGTATGAAACAATCAATGATATTCTTACCCTAGACAAGGTGGGAAGGATCAAAGAAAGTATTTCACTCAATGATGTTGCTTTGACCATGGGAAGTGCTAGCCTTGGGGGTGGAAGGGCAAGTTTTAGTCCTGGAGCTAGGGCTTCGTTTTTCTCCCAACTCCATCATTGGAATGTCTTCAAATTTGGAGGAGGGCTAGAGAAAATGTGTGTGGAGGAAACCCTCGGAGATCTAACTTTTCAATGGCTACCTTGACAGGGAATTAATGCCCTAGGCACCCCAACGTGGCTAGGTTTTGGAGAAGGTGAAAGAATAATTGTTTTCGTGACCACCCTTGGTAGATCAGTGCCTTAATCCTTGGGAGAATGGAGTCTATGTTGATTATGTGTAAGGTTTCTTGGTTCCCAGTCAAAGAGGCTTCAAAATTACTTCACCAACCCTTCTAGGTCAGGTGAAAGCAATCTTGCAGCTTTTATACTTCAAATGCACAAGAGGAATGGCTTATCAAGGTTCGTTTTACCCCTAGGATATTTCGCTCATACTACATGACCCATACATGGAGAGAATGTTATAATAGAGACAATCCCACAATCTTCAGCAATAATTTGCATGCAGCAATTAGCCCTAAACAACGAAAATCCCATCCAACATATATGACAAAAGTAACAAGAATAACATCAAAATTTTGTATTTACATGCAGTAGAGTATATCCTAATCCAACCATTCACAAATGAAAATAGAGAAGCTCCAAGAGAAGGTAGACCAATAACCATACATCTAAATTCATCCATAAATGCTCCAATTCATCCTCTAGAAAAAAGTGTGAAATTCTCTAAAGAAGAGAGAGATCCAATCCAAAGTCATGATGAGAAATTATCTCACCTCACTTGTATTTATGCACATCTAAAGAGTTCGAAATAGCCTCCTTGACCTACATAAGCCCCAAAAAAAAAATAATGTTCTAATAATACAACTTTGGTGACAAGCCCCCCAAACTAGCTCATGAATGAAAAGATAAGCCTCTCAAGAGGTCAAATAATAATCTATGCATGCCGTAGGGCCCTCTAAGAGGCCTAATGAGGTCCATGGGTGCCATAATCAAGAGAAGGACCCTCAAAACCAATGGACAAGGGTGGCCCCTTGTAATAACTTGTTGTGAACCAAATGACATCTAGGGACACACAAGTGTCCTCATGGGTCTCCAAACAGATCGAAGATGCCTGTAGGTCGCCCTCGGGGGCTAGGATGATAGTGTAGGTGATGCCACATCATCGTGGAAGTCCTGGATCATCTGCCAAGTGTGTGGTGTAGATCCGAGTCGGTTGGGCATGATGGATCAAGTGCATCCTCCTCGTCCAATAAGTGAACCACGAGCAATCTCTGAATAGTTGTGGGGATCCATGGAGTGTAATCTACTATTGTGGAGGCCCATGGCTCTCAACACTCACCCTACATGTGCCAATGTAGCCCTCTGGAGAATCAAGACCTCGTATAGGGAGACCAAACCCCAAATGGAAATCATTTGCAATCCTACATAAGATCCAATGCGTCCCCTAGCCTTCCAATACAACAAGCCATTAGAGAAATCGAGCAAATGAGCTTACCTAATCATGGACCACAAGTGAGGACTAAATAATGGCTTTCCCTTCCATAATGGGCTTCGGGATCTGCCCACTACATCAGCTTTCCCAGTGGTTCCAGCAGCTCCCTGGCTTTCTGCGTGGAAGGCATCTTTTCCTCTGCACTGGCCCTTTTGGCTCTACATCGAGGCTGTGTGGGCCCACACTGGCCCGTGTCAACTCTCCCAGCCGCTGCGCTGCCTCCACAAGCTTCTCTATGCTTCTCTGTCACTATTCCCAAACTATCACTGCCCCTCAGCTGCAAGATCTCCCCAATCGATTTTCCTCCTGAGAACTTCTCACCTCAGAAAATCGATTTCCTCAATCCCTCTGTGTGTTCTCCAACTTACCCCAAGCCTTCCTTTATACTTTTCCTGTTGAGAAATCAATGGCCATGATCTAATCTCTAATCAACGGCTAAGATTAAATTAGACTTGATCCTTGTATCTTAGAAGCTTCTCACCGATATTTTCATTAATACCCATTAATATTTTAATTTCCTAAGTTTAGACTTGGGAACCCCATTAAAATATTAATTATTTTAATAAAATACAATCTGGGTGGAATTTCACCAAATGATTTTTGGGTCTTGGAGATCTCATGTGTTCTAGTCCCTCCACAAAATTTTGGAGCTAAAGCATATCCGATGCTACCTAAAAATCAACACTCCCCCTTAGCGAGGAATGTACTCCAGCAATACTTCCCAGTAGAAGTATCACACTAATCCACGGCATCGGTCCTCTGCACTGATGATGCTCAGCTTGCTGCCCCTCATCCACTATGCTGCTACAATCTGTATTGTTGCCCATGACATTGCCACTGTCACTGCTACATCTGTACTGCAGCTCCCTCTCAATATGCTGCATCATGTTGCCCATAGCACTGCAACTACTAATTGTTGCACTGCAACTCAGTTGCTAAGAAGTAAGCAACTGCAACTCAGTGGCTAAGAAGTAAGCAACTGCAAAAACCACCCAAAAAGCTGGCATGTTGGTCAGTCTAGATGCCCCTTGACGCTGAACTTACCTCTGTTGCTAATCTATGTTGACCCTCTAATGCTACTGCACTGTTGTTGTCTCTGCTCTGTGCCTCCTGCACTGCCACAAAACTCCACTGCACTGCTTCAGACTTTAAGCACTCTAGCACTGCCACTGTTGCTCCATCATCATTTGCACCAATTGACTCTGTCATTCTACTACTGTTATTAAGGGCTCTCGTAGCCGTATGTGATCCAAGAGTTTGGTCACCTCAAGGATCCTGCCCCTATTCTGTAGTCCTCTCGACTACAGCTCAATATCGCCCCACCTCTTTTCTAGAGGTGCATGAGCACTCATGGTGCAATCCTCATCATCATCCTCTTTGTCAACTTTCGCTGGAGCAACCTTTGAATCAGAGTTCTCTTCTTTGCCCTTCTTCTGAGGGCATTGAGTGGCGAAATGACCCAGTTCTCCACATCTGAAACATCTGACTTTTGATATATCTTTCTTTTTCGTCTTCTGCTACCCTTGCTGTCCCACTGATGCGAGAGTTGCATCCTCATCTTCCTCCTTCACTCTAATCCCTTTGTTGTTGTTTCCCGCCTTGGTCAACCATCTGACCTCTTCCTGTCGAGGAGCTGCCCACATCTCCTCCCAACTAGGGAGAGAAGCCCTACCTAAGATGCTTTGGACAAAGGTTTCCCAGTGTTCACTGTATTAAGGGCAGTCCTGACCATGAATTCGGGATCTGGTGTAGACCCTATGGAAGTTAGCTGGTCTCGAATCCCTTGCAACCTAAGAAGGAAGGGATCGATTTCTTCTCCCTTTTGCATCTGATACTGTCTCAGCTGACTCTCAAGCAACATCTTCCATTGAACAGAAATTCCCTCGTACAAAGTGGTCAAGGCCTCCCACATTTCCCTTGTTGTGTCCTTCTCAGCAATATGTGGGATCACATGATCCTTGACCCCGTCCAAGATCATGTACTTCGCTTTTGCCTGAGCCTCCTCATACTTCTTAAGAGGATCAGCATTAACCAAAACAACAACCGTCTTCAAGGCATAATCCTTAATGCTATTTTTGTCCAAAACTGCCAGGATCCTAGCCTTCTAGATGACAAAGTTGGACGCTCCATCCAACCTGTCCTGATCACTCGGTCCATTAACTGCCATCTCTGCTCAAATGAGTGTCGAACAAGTTCTCTTCTCCCTCTTTCATTGTTGCCCCAGCAAAACTCGGATCTGGATTTCTTTGCTGCTAGAAATCCTCTAAGGAACAAGCTCCCTCTGAAATTCGATTTACTTCATGGAAATCCTACTACCAACAACTGCTGAACCACCCCTCTCTGATCTCTCTTTGTTGTTGCTCAGCACTGGATCTAGAATTCTTGGCAAGAATTTTTCTGAGGAACTGATTCCCTCTACTTTGCTTCTGCCCCACTAGGTATTGTTCTACACCAATAGAATCAGCACCCCACTAGCAACTCTAGATGAAATCTGCAATACACCTCTAGCCCCGACAACTAGAAAACTGAGACTCAACATTCTCTGCATTGGCCCAGCAATCACTGCGCTACCCTCTGCAGCAACAGCGTTACACAAACAAGTTGACGCGGGCTCTGCGTGAGCCTCCCTTGGTGACTGTGTCACCCCTCGTCTGCTCTCTTGGCCAGAAACTGCATTCACACTTGGGACGACTGCCTTTGCACACAGATTTCCTTTTGTTCTTTCGTCAGTGGCTTCAATCCTCCTTGATCTGCAATCCCTCCGATACCATGTGACAATTTCTAAATCTAGCAAACCAGAAATCCTACAACAGAAAATTGATTTACATTACCTACTTGTATTCTTCATTTAACAAGTTATTTTCAAAAATGTTCAGAAAATATTAATGTAAAACACTGCAGCCTACACCACTATACAGATCAAGAACTGAAAAATAAATGAGATAACCATGGAAAGGACACACTTATTTTTGGACTAAATGTCCCCGAAAAAACCCTATGTGGGACAACCGGTGCAGCAGCTCTGAGGGTTTTCTATTATTAACATTCAACATTCACTGAGTATGACCTTCTAGGACTATTCTTATCTTGGGTTCCCAACCCTCAAAGAATATCGGTCTTCTTGCCTACTCTTATCTTGGATGCCCTACACATCCTCAAAGAGTATCAGATGCTAGATGATTATCCAATCCTCCATTTTTTCTTCCAAAGTGAAGACAAGAATGTTGTGTCTATCTCTCCCTCTCAACTAGGGAGGATATCATGTGTCTTCATTTCTCTTCATGGCCTTCACCTAGACTTAACGGTTGTTAGTCCTGTTCTAGTGCATGACACATGAAATAGAAAAACACAATTGCCAGTGCTTTTTAATCAGGGGTGAGCCAATCCAATCTCCCTTTTGATCAGGGACTTGTCAGAGCTCCCTCTTAGCTAGGGACTCTCCTATACATCAGCAACTTCTTTCTTCGTGGTTCCTTCAGCTGCTTGATCAACTTATCTCCTTGATGTCATCAAATTTAGTTGAGCTTCTTCCTTGCAGGCTAACAGCCATCGATCACTTTCCTCCTTAGTTCATTGTGTCATTCCTTTCTTCATGGAAAGTGGCCTTCTTCATATCTAGAACCTTCGTTATATGACTACTTCTTTCTCAGCATGCTTCTTCCATCCACCACATGAATGCTAGTTGTACTTGTATTTACAACTCTTGTTTAAGTAGTCCTACATTATCCAAATATTATTCAATAAATCAAAACATCATATTAAATTAAATCATACCTTACGAGATGGCTCTTCATCATGACATCTTCTTGTAGGTATCAGCATCCTGCACACATATTGACACATCTCCTAAAGATATCCATTGTCAAGGGTCTTCATCTTTTCGAGACTTTCATCAGAGTCTTCATATCTTTCCGAGAGATTTCCTAGTCAAATCTTCTTGGTCTTTTGGATGTTGATTACCTTCATCATGGTTGCATATCTCACGATCTCTTCCTTCCTCACACATTCCATTCCCAGTAGCTTTCAATCAGAGTTTCTTCATTGTAGTCAATCACCTCATACTTCATATGAGGACATATTATGTTGATTTCATCTAGTGTGAGTTATGCCTTCCTGCATCCTTTCAGAGGAGGAGATCATTTTTTCTCTTGATCATGCTTCTTAAGATAGAAGCAATGATCCATGTTACCTGCAACCATATGACATGACATTATAATATTAAACACAAGCATACATATCTTATTTTACCTTCAAGTCATCGAAGCTTCTTCCAGCAGCTTCCTTGATTGAAAAGTTCTTCAATCCCTTTATCCGCTTCATGTCATCGCACCATCATCTCATAGATTTCATAAGTTGGAGTTCTTGTTGAAACACTTGCTTCCTCTCTAGATTAGTTAACCCTACGATGAGGTTTCCATCAGAGAATTTTGGGGATCTTGTATATCCCCAACTGGCAGATGTTTCCTTTTTGATGTATGATGAGCCTTGTCCTAGATGACTTCTTCCTTTCCTTCAATGTCTATTGAGGTTCCCAAGAGCTATATCCTACATGTTTTTCTGCCATGGATTTTGCCTTTCATGATTCCCATGGTGATCTCAGGAGCTCTTGTTTCTAATGCTTCCATGATGCCATGATGCATCTTATTATCATCGTCATATCTTATAGCACAAGATTTAGGAGCTTATGATAGGACCCTTTTTGTGAGGGATACTATCTTACTCATAGGAGAGATTTGTTACTCCCTCTTTCCTTGGCCCTTTTCTTCAACTTCCAAAATCTTTCTATAGCATTGAGTCTTAACTATACTTATTATGACTTGCTTTGCTTGAGGACCAAGCTTTTGTGTAGGTCTAAGTGATGTGACCTTCTTTACTATATTTTCAAAAAACATATCTTCCAGAATTTCATATATCTCTCTTTATGTCTCCTCTTTTAGCATGTGAGGACCTTTGAGTGATTTCATATGAATCCTATGAGTCTCTTGATACATTCAAGTATTGTTTGACCTTCAAAGACCTTTCCATAGACATCAATGATTTCTCTTTTCTATGAGGATTATTATTTTATGGAAGGACCATTTTCATGAGGACTATGGCTATCCTCTAATATTTCTATTTCCTTGCAAAACAAAGTTATTAAACCAAAAACATGAAAGATACTTACTTGGCATGTGAAGAGGAGATCTTCACCTTGATGCTTCTTTTGCTTGAGCTTCCCATCATGAACCACTAGTATCCTTTTACCAAAACTTCTTTGGAGACCTTCTAGAATCATGACATTTGTGATCTTGACATCACCGAGACTGTTTTATGATCTTGGGATCATCTTGACTTCCAATTCATCTTTAAGGTGTTTGAGCACATTGTTGACATGATAGTGATACTGCTATCCCACAAGTGGACTTTATCACACTCAGTATTCCTTGGAGTGCATCAGCACACACCTACATCAAGCATTATCCAAACCATGATATGATATAGAGAGGCTTATGTTTTGATCAGAGCATCATGCTGTTTAAGATCAGAGACAGTGACAAGTATTTTGTTATGACACTGTGTCGAGACAGTGATGTCTTTGTGTAGAGAGGCACTGTATAGAGATACTATCTTATCATTGAAACTGCCTTCTTGCAGTGACTATATTGAGACAATGGTATAATGTGGATTGTGAGAGGCACTCCTTGGATCAATTCTGCCATATATTCCAAGACTGTAATTTATTTCATAGAGAAGGTTCAGTGATCAAGAAGAGAGGATCCCAGGAATGGTACTGATATATTCCATCAAATTGAACATGAGTTGAGTGCATGACTGTAATCATTGAAGTTGATATTCCATGTACTGTTGTAGACTTGCTCCTTCAAACCTTCCAACTTGCTTTGATGTCCTCGAAGACAGATCTTTGTATGTCTCTTTTCTGCCCTTCCTTAGAATGCAACCATAGCTCCAATACCATGTTGAAGAATCTAGGGCACATGAAGTTAATGAGATTCTTCTTGACTTGATAACTATTTGTGAGGCATTTTTAATTTTCTTATTAGTACAATCTTCTCTTTGTCATTATTAGAGTGTGTGTTTCTTATTTCATCAAATAGCTACCAAAACAAAGAGACAAGAACACAGGAAGTTGGCATTCTGCCAGGGCCAAAACCTCTCCCTCTTGGAGATGAAAACCGCGTATAATTCTTCTTATAGAGATTCCAATTGACGAACACCAAGACCATGACCCTTGACACCAATCCTCTTCTTCGTCGTTTCTGAGTTCATCATCATTGCATTACTGAGATCTTCCTTGCTGTTGTCATCATTGAGAACATTATTGTGCTTCTAATGAGATACTCATTATGACAATGAGATCATTGGTCCTGAACCATTACTCCATCTTCACATCGTCTCAACTGCACCATCATTACTGTATCATCTTGCTGCACTACTACAAAGATCTGAGATCATAGTTGTGACTATACTTAGATCATGACTGTGTCTTGATGTTATGTCGAGACTTTATGATCCTCTCCATTGTAGATACATCAAGACTGTGATTGCGTATATATACAAGCTGAGACAGAGTATGATTGAGGTTCTTTATATGCATGTTGAGACTGCAACTTTCAAGACAGTAGTCATTGAAAACTAGAAGAGATCATGGTCATGAGACTGATATACTTTATTGAGATCATCACTAAGGGTAACAGAGGTATCCGAAGTCCTTTTTCCCACAAAACATCACAGAGAGAACCGAAATTATGTATCACTATACTTGCCACCGAGATCCTGTCACTGTGCTTTCCCAAGATAATGTGTCACCGAAATTTCAGAGTGATCCGAAGTTCTGTGATGACTCTAGCCGCCTATTTATAGGTGTTGTGCCTTCATAATAAGCCAACATTGCCAAGTAAATCGACATGACTTTAAATTCATTTTGGTGGCTGACGTGACTGTGTTTTTCATCATTTTGCTTGCTTGTCTTCAAGAGGATTGTGCTAGTCTTGGAGGGTTGTTCTTATACATTCAGTTGACCCATATATATTACATGAAGGCTAAAGAAGAGCTCCTTACATATGACTTTAACTCTTTGACTTTTCTAGACCCATGAAATGAGCAAGAAACTCATTCATTTAATTTACAAAAATAATATTTCTTTTTCTTGACAAGTACAAAGATCAAAGTTACATTTGTAAATACCAAACCTAGTTCGACTTTCTTCAACACTCTGAGCCAAATAGAGCCTAGATATGTATATTGGACTGATGCCAACATATACTGAGATATCTATATAAAACTATTAATCATGGACTGAGATACACTATCAAACTTCTTGATACACTAATATTGTTGTTGACAAGAAGAGCACTTTTGAGTTCCATTTTAGCTTGGGGTCTACGATGATTTCCAAGATGAACCAGGAGCATAGGTTTGTTGCTTTGAGTATAGCAGAGGCAGAGTAAATTGTTGCTAGCATGACTAGCTCCAAGGCAGTGTGGTTAAGAAAGCTCTTTGGAAAGTTGTTTAAGCAGGTGCTAGACAAAACCATTACCTATTGTGCTAACTAGAGTGAGAACTGACATTGAAAGAATCTCGTGTTCCATAACATGTCCAAGCACATTGAGATTAGATATCACTATATCCGAGATATGGTGCAGGGAGGAGCAATAGGGTTCCAACACATCTCGATTAATGAGCAGATAGTTGATATTCTCACCAAGCCTTTGTCGAAAGGGAAGTTCTTGGTATTCAGAGAGCAACTTGGCATTGTGGAGAAAGAATCCCCTATGCGAAGGGATCTTGGCTGATTTGAACATTGAGCTCTGGGAGCTCCTAGGGTTTAGGAAACTCAAGACAATAAGTGCATGTGATCCTTACCACTTATGGTAAGTTGCGTATCTCTCCTATTGTCATTATAGGGAATGTGTAGTCCTTACCACTTGTGGCAAGTTGGGTATCTCCCCCTATTGGTAGTGTGTGCATGATCCTTGTCACTTGTGACAAGGTGGGTATCTCCCCTTACTCTCAGGTTTGGGATGTGACAGAGTATACTCCAGTGTGCATTGAATACCACTCATCTAGCCAATGACTAGAGAAGAGTCTTAGGTTGGAGTAGCTTTGCCCATGATGGACACATCTGGTAAACTGATCTCCGTAAGTCTAGGATGCTTGGTGTTCAACCACTTGATCACTAAGGATCAAGCTAGGTGACATAGGGTGAGATTCTCCTTAAGGACCTTCCCTATTGTCAATCAGTCGGTTAGAGACAGTGGGTCAGAGTGTCCTTAACGACCTTCCCTACTGTTAGAGACATGGGGTGAGAGTGTCACATAGGACCTTCCCTATTGTCAGAGATATAGCGTGGTAATGTCCTTAAGACCTCCCCTATAAAGATTATTCTTCTTGGATCAATATATAGTTGTTCAGCAGAGATGAGATGAAATTGTCATAGGGTTAGATTGTCCTTTGTGGACCTTCCTTATTGTTAGAGATATTGGGTGGTAGTGTCCTATGTGGACCTCCCCTATGATGATTCTTCTTCTATGAGACAAGATAAGACGAGATGAATTGTGACGACATGATGATGCAACTATGATGACATATGGTGACCTGAGTTGAGACTCTTGATCACCTCTTGATGCCACTGGAAATTCCTCCCTAACTGAGAGGGAGTGTTGAAAATTGGCAGCTAAGGGATGAATTGCCCTAAGGATAAATTTCCCCATTGAAGCCTTTTCTGCTCTCCCAAAAGAGATCCTACACTACCCCCTTCCTGCGCTTGATTGAATAAACAAATGTTATTGATAAAGAGAATTTAATTTGGGCAAAGGAAATAATTATTGTGCTAAAGTCAACTCCAATTTAAAGAAGGAAATATTAAATTTCAAATTTCAAATTTCAAATTTCAAATTTCAAATTTCAAATTTGGTCACAAAATAGATCAAGTCGGCTCACACTAAAGATGCGACCCTTCGCATAGACAAACAACTATATATTTGCATCCAAGCTCCACCATTTAGCAAGAAGTTTGTTTATCTTTTGTGATGGTTTCTGAGGAAATAATGCAGGCTCCCTGTGGAATATATTCTGAATTAATGTGCGTTTTTGTGGAGTTTATAATCTGAGTTAATGCGAGTTTTTGGTCGAAGCTATACTGTTGGTCAATACAAGTTTTTGTGGTTCCCCTTTGATGAAGTCTAAGCTCTCCTTTTGAGGTTCTGAAGTAGTCTGAATTACTCCCCCTAGGATTCTACTGTGATCCGAGAAATACCAATGATGCCAGGTTCTGTGGTTTGGTGAAATCCGAAGTCTATGATTTGATGCGATTTTGTTCCACAGTAATGCAAAGGTGTGACAGAACAGTGATGCGAGATACTCCTCCTCGGACTGTAATGGGAGATTCTTGGCATTACAGTGATGTGAGTTATGTACTCTATGTATGTGATGCATGACTGTAATCTGAATTGTTTCTTCTGTTTTTTGACAGAGATATGAAACTTCTTCTAAGCGAGTTCTTCCCATGATTCATGCATATGATGATACTAGAGAGATGCAGCAGCGATGCGAGTTATCTGCTAAGGCAATTCGATGTTCTTTTGTGATTCTTCCTGAGGCTAATTTGAGCATCCTCCTGAGGCAAATGTGAATATCTCCTGAGGTGTAATGTGAATTATGACAATGATATGATTTCTCCTCCAAGGCATGACAGTGATGCTAACTATCTTCTAAGGTATGACAATGGTGCAAGTTATTTCTTCCATGCCATGACAATGATACGACTTATCTTCTGAGGTATGCCAAAACTGTAACCTTGATGATATGGCAGTGACCTTGTTCTTATGGCAGTCACCTTTGTTATCTGATAGTAACTTATATATAGCTGTCACCTTGGTTTATATGGCAATGACCTTGATATATGACAATGACCTTAATATGGAAGTGATCCTTGTTGAGAGATAATAGTAATATGATAGCAATCTTTGATATATATGGCAGTGTGACTTAATAATGATATATATGGCAGTATGACAGTGATATATGGCTTGCCTTTACAATGATATATATGGCATTATAACAGTGATCTATGGCAGAGTTTCTTGCTTCTTATAACAGTGATCTATGGCAGAGTTTCTTGCTTCTTATAACAGTGACATTTGGCATTAATTTGTGGCAATGATGTTTGTGCTCCTGACAGTAATTTATGACAGTGATATTTGTGATTGCCTCTTGTGAAGAGACCCATCAGAGGTCTAGTAGAGAGCTTGCTATTGTTTCCTTGACAGGCTTATAAGGATGACAAAAAGGTGGCTCGACGTACTTGATATCTCTATGTAACTGTTCATTGTATCTCTTTCTGCTGAACATCTGATATTAATCTAATGAAGAAGAATTTGGTTGGGTTTTCCCCCTTATGGGGTTTTGAAAGAGATCAAGGATACAGGTGGTGATCAAGAAGACACAGTTCTTCTTCTGCAAATGACATTGTCATGGACGGTGGTGATTCATCGAAGCAGGATCAAGAGGGAGTTTATAGTTTCCAATAATCCTCATTAAAGATAAGTACTTTCAAAGCTCATATTATTTCTTTGATACACTGCTCTTGTTTATATTTATCATTTTAGACTATTGTTTATTTGTCCTGCATGAATATTTGAATTTGTCATTAACTAATTTCTTGGATAAGGATATGATCAAGGAAAGCAGATTCTTCTTGAGGATCATCAAGTTGTAGAATAATGCAGGAAAAGTTAGGTCCAAGAGGGAGTTGGTGTTGGAAAATGAACAAGCCACTCTCATACTCAGAGAAGAAAGATAGACTTGTCTTATCATTAGGTAAACTTTCATTATGTTTATTTGCTTTGTTATTATTGCTCTTGTTCTTGTTCTTGGGTCAACAGGTACAACTGATAAATGTGAGGACCAAGTCCTCTACATCGAGATTAAGGAGGATACAGAGCTAACCCTTGATTAGAGTGGTAATGGACAAGAGCCCAGACCTCGTAGGAAGCATTGCAAGCTCCCAGGTTGATATCTATGATTAAAGAGGCTTCCTATTTAGAAGGAGCGGACTATCATGTAACTTTGAGATATTATGAATCATGATATGAGGATGTGAAGCAATATGTCCTTCATGCAAATGACCATTTTAGGTGACCAGATGCAACAAAGATAGATGCCTCTGCAATGTTAAACTTATCAGTAATAAGGCATGTTACCCACCACTTTGTGGGTGATATCCCCAGAGGAAATTTTTCTCCATGATGAACCTCAGCCAACAACCAGCAACCCCTTGCAGCCTCCTACTAGCCCATTGTGCCATTTCTCTGCCACCAGAGCCAGCCATGTGCTCCCTCACCTACCTGTATTGATGGTATGTTTGAAGGTGGGCCTCCCGAATCTAAATGTATGTCTTGTCATTTGGTAATTGAGCATTGGGTTTACTTCTCATGGATACTTCTAGGTATGGATTGATGAGGGGATTTGGCAGAAAGGGTGGGCTTAGTTTGTGCTCTTGTCCCCTTGATCTCTTTTGGATGTTACCCTTGGATCTTGGTCCCGTGGGATCTCTCGAATTATAGAGAACTTCACATTTTTTTTCTTGGAGGATATTTTTTGGAGTTGGATGAATTTTGATGTATGGATTTGGGCCATTTTTCTTGTCTTGGAGATTTGTCTTGCAAACAAAATGTTGTTTGGATATATTCTATAACGTCGTAAGTAAATTTTGACATTGTTATTCTTGTTGCTGCATACCGCTAAAATTAGGGCTAGTTGCTGCATAATTGAAATGTGGAATTAAGCATGTTTTAGCTAATTTAAGGTATGGGCCAATGTTATATGAATGAAATGTCCTAGAGATTATTTGTTTCGATAAGCTGGCATCATTTTCTTTGAAGTATAAATGCTTGAAGGTCACTTTTCTTTTCTTTCTCTCAACATTGGATGAAGTTGACTTTCCGGGCCTCCTTGATCAAGAAACCAAGTTCTTACTCATCATCATCCTTGACTCCATATCCCCAAGTGAATTAGGCACTGATCCCAAAAAAGGGTTGTCATCTCCTTCACCTTTTTCACCTTTTACCATTTTTTCCGAGGTCTAGCCCTCAAAGGTCACATAGGGCATCAATTTCCCGGGAATTGACCCAACGAAAAACTTCGATCTCCTACAGGCTACTGCACTGGTGGGTCCCCTCCCTCTCCTCCAAATTTAAGGTAATTCTAACAATGGAATCTTCGGGAATCCCAAGCCCTAGCTCTAGGATCAAATTTTGCCATGGCATCCCCAAGGCTTGACCTCAACAGGATCAATTCAACCTTTTGAAGCAAATGTTCTTGTTTGGTCCTTTCCTTTCACCTTGTCCAGGATAGGAACATCATCGGTTGCTACATTCCATCCCTGAGCCTGGGTTGGGTCCACTTGGCCTCGTGTGGTCCCACTTCTCAATAAAGATTATTTGTCAAGGACCATTTGGGAATCCAAGTTTCCCAAGGATTATAGGGATTGAGAACCTTGTCTATAAGCTTATTCTTTCTCCCTCAACCCTCCAATCCTCACCCCTTACCCCTGGAGGATCAAGTCCCTTACTTAAAGAGCAAGCAAGTTCCATTCTTCACTCCATCCTTGGGAAAGGGTTTCCAGGGTCACTTTCCACCTATCCATTGACATATACTTTACAAGTGATCCCTACATTACTGAGACTCCTCCCATCGGTGAAAGTTCGTAAAGAGCAAGGAGATGTAGCAATGGTGACAATGGGCTAAGCCTCCATCATTACCCTTAACCTAGCAGTTGTCCTCTTAGGAACCCCTTTTAGGTCCCCTGTTGGTTTGAGTGGTAACATTTCTAGCGTCGTTGGAGGGGACACGAAACGTGTGTTTTGTTCCCCATACATATTTGACATATCTTTATTGGCGACTCCATTGGAAGAATGAAGCCCTAGTTCTTAATTGAACTTTAAAATCGATGCTTGAAGGGTGAAGCAAGCAATTTTCTATGCATCTTTAATTTCACCCTGGCAACTCCTACATATGTTTCATGCATACCTCAAATAGGTTGTCATTCTTTCGTAAATTTCTCGCTTTGGACATTGCTAGTATCCCTGGACATCCTAATCATGTTGCGAGAAGAATGCTACGTGGGATGCCCGTGTTTGATGGGGATCCACTCTCCGCAATTAACCACGTAGAAAGATTTAATGCACATACTTCAAGAGAGAAGGTTGTCCACCAAGATGTCCTTATGTTATTATTCACGGGATCTCTTGATGGTCATGACTCATGGCTGCATCTCATCTATTGAAGAGTTTGTTGATGGCTTTCTTAGACATTTTCAAGTACACCCTGCACTAAGCATCCAAGAGGAAGCCCTCATCGAGCATCATCGAGATATTCAGAATCTAAGTAATGAGCAAGAAGATGAGTCCTCCTTGGGTCCACATGATGAAAATGATGATTTTGAGGATACATGTGCTGGGAAGGATGAATTTATGGAAAGTGAAATTGAGACCAACCCCTACCTTTGTCAAGAATATTACTCCCGATGAATCCTCTTTTGAAAACCATGGGAGAGATGATCCCATTAGCCCCTTGAAAGATGACATTGAAGATTATTTCCACGTTGAAAAGGAGAAATGGGAAATTGTTGGTCCTCAATTTGATTGTGATCCCATTTATGACACCACCAAGGAGTATGAGGATGAGATTGGTCTTCCCTTCCCCTCGGGCCATATTTATGATGACATACCCATTAATATCCCTGGGAAAGAGAATCTTCATTTTCGTTTGCATAAAGAGGGGCAGTTGGAAGTGATCAACTTTCCTTTTAAGAGAAACCCGATCTTTGATACTAAGGGAATTGATAAGGCTCCCACTTCTCGAGTATGATTCTATGTTCAAATCACTTGAGCCTTTTCATTATGAATTTGGTGAAGCACAACTCATTGAATGCAATATTTCTTTCTCCCTTCTTCCTATTGGTCATCATCTTGAGTCTTCGTTAAGTGATTCCCTCACCCCTGGTCCTATAATGTCAAGTGGTTGTGAGAACTTCCCCCTACTCGAGTATAGTGTCAAGGAGAAGCCCTTCATCGATTATACTTTTCCTCCTTAGACACACCCTCAGGGTTTTGATCACTCCATAGCCTCCCCTCTCCAATGTAATCATCATGTGCAACCTACTTGTGTTTGTCCATCCTATCGGCCTCCCTTTCCCACTAATCATAACACAATGAAGGCCATAGCCATGACATAAATATTAACGACAATGGTGGAAGTGATATGCCAGAGGTTGCCATCAATCAAAAGTTAATGAGCTTGGTTGTTGACATCTCTATATTTTGGTTGCAAGAGAAGATCTCAAGGACTAGATTACATCCTTTTCTCACCTCTTCTCACATAATCATCCATGTGTGGGAATCATATTTTCCCACCACCCGCCCACAACATGCTCCATGTGTTTGGATTTGCATTCGCTTTCAGATTTTCTACATGAGTAGTCATACTGGCAGGCATATGTTTATTGATACAATGATATGTTGGTTGCACTAGCTTTATGATTACACTTAGCATTAGCATTATTACATGCATGTTAGGGTAGGATGCATTGCATGTTGATTTTTGCATTAGAAATAACATAATCTGATTTTCTTCATGATAGATTAGATTGCATTTAGATTAAAAATTGCATATTCTATTTCTTGTTGGTTTTATGGGCTAACATTAAGCATGGGTGATCATAAGATACTGTGAAAAATCATGTTGCCCCGTGGCTTTGAATCTTTGACATGTGCAGATAACAGGTCTATGGTGACCAAGAGATTGCTGGAGTTCTCGTGACCTCCCGTTCAAGCAACCTTGTCCACTTCTTCGAGAGATCACATCCCAGTTGGAGCCAGATGTTACCCACCACTTCGTGGGTGATATCCCCAGGAGAAATTTTTCTCCATGATGAACCTCAACCGCCAGACAGCAGCCCCTTGCAATCTCCTACTGGCCCGTTGTGCCACTTCTCTACCACCTGAGATAGCCATGTGGTCCCTCACCCACCTGCATTGGTCGTATGTTTGAAGGTGGGCCCCCCGAATCTAAAGGTATGTCTTGTCATTTGGTAATTGAGTATTGGGTTTACTTGTCATGGATACTTATGGGTATGGATTGATGGGGGTATTTGGCGGAAATGGTGGGCTTAGTTTGTGCTCTTGTCCACTTGATCTCTTTTGGATGTTGACCTTGGATCTTAGTCCTATGGGATCTCTCTAATCACTTTGCATTTTTTTCTTGGAGGATATTTTTTGGAGATGGATGAATTTTGACGTATGGATTTGGGCTATTTTTCTTGTCTTGGAGCTTTGTCTTGCAAACGAAAATGTTGATTGGATATATTCTATAATGTTGTAAGTAAATTTTGATGTTGTTATTCTTGTTGTTGCATACTACTAAAATTAGGGCTAGTTGTTGAATAATTGAAATGTGGAATTAAGCATGTTTTAGCTAATTTAATGTATGGGCCAATGTTATATGAATGAAATGTCCTAGAGATTATTTGTTTCGATAAGCTTGCATCATTTAGTTTGAAGTATAAATGCTTGAAGGTCACTTTTCTTTTCTTTCTCTCAACATTGGATGAAGTTGACTTTTTGGGCCTCCTTGATCAAGAAACCAAGTTCTTACTCATCATTATCCTTAACTCCATATCCCAAGTCAATTAGGCACTGATCCCTAAAAAGGGTGGTCATCTCCTTCACCTTTTTCACCTTTCACCACTTTTTCCCAGGTCTAGCCCTCAAAGATCACACAGGGCATCAATTTCCCGAGAATTGACCCAAGGAAAAACTTCGATCTCCTATGGGCTACTACTTTGGGGGGTCCCCTCCCTCTCCTTCAAATTTAAGGCAATTCTAATGGTGGAATCTCCGGGAATCCCAAGCCCTAGCTCTAGGATCAAATTTTGCCAAGGCATCCCCAAGGCTAGACCTCAACAAGATCAATTCAACCTTTTGAAGTAAATATTCTTGTTTGGTCCTTTCCTTTCACCTTGTCCAGCATAGGAACATCATTGGTTGCTACATTCCATCCCCGAGCCTAGGCTGGGTCCACTTGGCCCCGTGTGGTCCCACTTCTCAATAGAGATTATTTGTCAAGGACCATTTGGGAATCCAAGTTTCCTAAGGATTATAGGGATTGAGAACCTCATCTATAAGCCTATTCCTTCTCCCTCGACCCTCCAATCCTCACCCCTTGCCCCTGGAGGATCAAGTCCTTTGCTTAAAGAGCAAGCAAGTTCCATTCTTCACTCCATCCCTGGGAAAGGGTTTCCAGGGTCACTTTCCACCTATCCATTGACATATACTTTACAAGTGATCCCTACATTACTGGGACTCCTCCCATTGGTGAAAGTCTGTAAAGAGAAGGGAGACTTAGCGGTAGTGACAGTGGGCTAAGCCTCCATTGTTGCCCTTAACCTAGCAGTTGTTGTTGATTTTGGGTAGCATCGGATGTGCTCTAGCCTTGAAATTTGGAGGAGAGGCTAAGGCACATGAGATCTCCAAGACCCGAAAATCATTTTGAGAAATTCCATCCAGATGAGGAGTTATTAAAGTAATTAATATTTTCAATGGGTTCCTAAGTCTAAACTTAGGAAAATAAAAATATTAATGGGTATTAATAAAGATAAGGGTGAGAAGCTTCTAAGAGACGAGGATCAAGTCTATTTTAATCTTAGCCATTGATTAGAGACTTAATCTCGGCCATTTATTCATCAACAGGAAAAGTATAAGAGAAGTCTTGAGGATCATTTGGAGACCCACTAGCATATACTCAGTATCTAAAGGAAAATTGATTTTCAAGAGAAGGAGATGGATTTCAAAGGGAGAGTTGCAGGGTGGAGGACGAGGAGGGCATCAGTAGCAGTCAATGACTGAGGAGGTGGTGACGCAGGGACATTGAGAGACAGCACAGAGGGAGACGCAGTCCAACGGAGAGACGTAGCCCCCATGTAGGTTGACGCAAAGCCACGTTGAGCCACGCCGAGTGACGCAGAGCCATGCTGAGCCACACAGAGGTGATGCAGAAGTGGGCGAAGGGTCTCCAAAGTGTCAGAAAGTTTCCAAGGGAAATTCTCAGGTGTTTTCTTTCAGTTTCTCTGTAAAATCATTCCTTGTAGCAGCGATTGTTGTTGAAGATTAATAAAACCCTCATCTGCTGCACCGATTTTCCTGCATTGGGTTTGTCCGAGGACAATTGTCCAAAAACAACTGTGTTGAAGTGATTGGTTCTTGTGTATGTAATTTCTCTGTGTAATTATGTGATAACTGCAGTAGATTTTATTTTAATATTTGTTGAAGGGACTTCGTAAATAACTTATTGTGAAGAATAAGTAGGTGAAATAAATCAGTTGCTGCAGTAGAATTTCAAATTAGAAATTTTCATAGTTTCCCTCTTAGGAACCCCTTTTAGGTCCCCCGTTGGTTTGAGCGGTAACAAGGCATATGCTCTAAGGGGGAGAGGATGGTATCTCCCCTTACCAGATGCACTATTATCAAGATGTATGTGAATTTGGCTTCTTTCATGATTTACTCAAGGAAGAAGCGCCCTTGGAGCTACCTCAAGGCTTTGAGGCACATAAGATGAGATTCATGAGTACAAATTAAAGTAACTCCCATATAGACTCAAGTTAGTCCCCTAGACCTGGCATGCCTGGATTGATGGACTTCTAATGCAGACTCCATCCCCTCTTCAAGTTTGAAGGTATGTCTTTGATATTTGGTTCTATAAGCTAATAATTTATTTTCTAACAGGATCAAATCATCTTAGTGTTCAGTGAGAAAAGGATCTGACCTCTGAGCCCAGATGATCAACATTCTAATATGGAAAGTGTAACAGAAGATGTTGAGGACTTCATTGTTAAGGAAAGCATGTTGTCAAAAACTTGCCATGATGGATTACACGAAAGCAGTTGAGAGAGACTCCTCTTCATATACATATTTTATGGATCCTTGCCCTCTCACATGCACTTTGAGCCAAATAGAGCCAAGATATGTATATTAAGTTGTTGCAAACATATGTTGAGATATCTATACAAAACTATTAATCATGGACTAGGATACACTATCGAACTTCTTGATATACTAATAATGTTGTCAATAGGAAGAACACTTTTGGGTTTTGTTTTAGCTTGGGGTTTACAATGATTTCTCGGATGAGCCAAGAGCAGAGGTTTGTTGCTTTGAGTATAGCAGAGGCATAGTAAATTGTTGTTAGCATGACTGGCTCCAAGGCAGCGTGGTTGAGAAAGCTCTTTGGAAATTTGTTTGAGCATGTGTTGGAAAAAACCGTTACCTATTGTGATAACCAAAGTGGGATCCAACGTTCATAGAATCTAGTGTATCACAACAAGTCCAAGCACATTGAGATTAGATATAACTATATCCGAGATATGGTGCAGAGAGGAGCAATAAGGCTCCAACACAGCTCAACTAATGAGCAGATAGTCGATATTCTCACCATGCCTTTGCCGAAAGGGAAGTTATTGGTATTAAGAGAGCAACTTGGCATTGTGGAGAAAGAATTCCCTATGCGAAGGGATCCTCGCTGATTTGAACATTGAGCTCTGGGAGCTCCTAGGGTTGAGGGAACACCGAACAATAAGTGTGTGTGAT
Organism: Pinus taeda; assembly: GCA_000404065.3. Taxonomy (NCBI): domain Eukaryota; kingdom Viridiplantae; phylum Streptophyta; class Pinopsida; order Pinales; family Pinaceae; genus Pinus; species Pinus taeda. Next base: position 130,591 of record APFE030734056.1, read on the forward strand.
CCTTACCACTTATTGTAAGTTGGGTATCTCTACTATTTTCATTGTAGGGAGTGCATAATCCTTGCCACTTGTGGCAAGTTGCGTATCTCCCCCTACTGGAAGTGTGTGCGTGATCCTTGTCACTTGTGACAAGTTGGGTATCTCCCCCTACTATCAGGTCTGGGACATGGCAGAGTATACCCTGGTATGCATTCTACACAAAAGTTGGGATTGTGGGAAGTACCACTCATCTGGCCAATGACTAGGAAAGAGTCTTAGGTAGGAGTAGCTTTACCCTTGACAGAGGTGTCTGGTAAACTGATCTCCCTAAGTCTAAGATGCCTGGTGTCCAACCACTTGATCATTAAGGATCAAGCTAGGTGACATGGAGTGAGAGTGTCCTTAAGGACCTTCCCTATTGTCAATCAGCCAGTTAGGGACAAGGGGGCCAAATTGTTCTAAAGGACCTTCCCTACTGTCAGAGACATGGGGTGAATGTGTCCCGTAGGACCTTCCCTATTGTCAAAGATATAGGGTGGTAATGTCCTTAAGGACCTCCACTGTCAAGATTCTTCTTCTTGGATCGAGATAGCATTGTTCAACAAAGATGAGACGAGATGAGATGAGATTGTCATAGGGTTAGATTGTCCTGTGTGGACCTTCCATATTGCTAGAGATATTGGATGGTAGTGTCCTGTGTGGACCTCCCCTATGATGATTCTTCTTCTATGAGACAAGATAAGATGAGATGAGTCATGATGGCATGATGATGCAACTATGATGAGATATGGTCACTTGAATAAAGACTCTTGATGCAACTGGAAATTCCTCCCTAACTGAGAGGGAGTGGTTAAAATTGGGAGCTAAGGGATCAATTTCCCTAACAAGAAATTTCCCCATTGAAGCCCTCCTGCTCTCCCAAAAGAGATCCTGCCCTACCCCCTTCCTGCACTTGATTGAATAAACAAATGTCATTGATAAGGACTTCATCAAGTCGGCGTGACATAATAAAGAGAATTTAATTTCGCAAAGGAAATAATTATTGTGCTAAAGTCGGCTCCGATTTAAAGAGGGAAATATTTAATTTCAAACTTCAAATTTGGTCACCAAATAGATCAAGTTGGCTCTCCCTAAAGATGTGACCCTTCGCATAGACAAACAACTATATATTGGCATCCAAGCTCCACCATTTGACAAGAAGTTAGTTGATCTTTTGTGATAGTATTTGAGGAAATAATGCGGGCTCCCTGTGGCATATATTCTTAATTGATGTGAGTTTCTGTGGAGTTTATGATCTGAGTTAATGCGAGTTTTTGGTGGAGGCTATACTAATGGTCAATACAAGTTTTTGTGGTTCCCTTTGGGTGAAGTCTGAACTTTCTTTCTGAGGTTCTGAAGCATTTTGAATTCCTTCCCCTATGATTCTACTATGATCTAAGTCATACCAGTAGTGCAAAGATCTGTGGTTTGGTGAAATCTGAAGTATGTGATTTCATGCGATTTTGTTCCATGACAATGTGAAGGTGTGACAGAACAGTGATGCGAGATACTGCTCCTTGGACTGTAATGCGAGATTCTTGGCATTACAGTGATGTGAGTTATGTACTCTATGTATGTTATGCATGACTGTAATTCGGATTGTTTCTTATATTATTTGACAGAGATCTGAAACTTCTTCTAAGCGAGTCATTCCAATGATTCATGCATACGATGATACGAGAGAGATGCAGCAGTTATGCGAGTTATCTGCTATGGCAATTCGATGTTCTTTTATAATTCTTCCTGAGGCTAATCTGAGTATCCTCCTGAGGCAAATGTGAATATCCTCCTGAGGTGTAATGCAAGTTATGACAATGATCTGAGTTCTCCTCCAAGGCGTGACAGCGATCCTAACTCTCTTCTAAGATATGACAATGGTGCAAGTTTTTTCTTCCATGGCATGACAATGATACGACTTATCTTCTGAGGTATGCTAGAACTATAACCTTGATGATATGGCAGTGACCTTGTTATTATGGCAGTCACCTTTTTTATGTGACAGTAACCTATATATAGCAGTCATCTTGGTTTATATGGCAATGACCTTGATATATGACAGTGCCATTAATATCACAGTGATCCTTGTTAAGAGATAATAGTAATATGATATCAATCTTTGATATATATCGCAGTAGGACTTAACAATGATATATATGACAGTATGACAGTGATCTATGTCTTGACTAGACAGTGATATATATGGCAGTATAACAGTGATCTATGGCAGAGTTTCTTGCTTCTTATGACAGTGACATTTGGCAGTGCTTTGTGGCAGTGATGTTTGTGCTCCTTACAGTAATTTATGACAATGATATTTGTGACTGCCTCTTGTGAAGAGACCCATCAAAGGTATAGTAGAGAGCTCGTTAATGTTTCCTTAACAGGCTTAGAAGGATGGCCGAAGGTAGCTTGATGTACTTGATATCTCTTTGTAACTGTTCATTGTATCTCTTTCTGCTGAGCATTTGATATTAATCTAATCAAGAAGAATTTGGCTGGGTTTTCCACCTTGTGAGGTTTTACACTAGTCTCTGACATAAATCCTAGTGTCTCTGTTGGGCATGTTTTTCTTATGTTGTTCCTTACTTTTCCATTGCATTGTTGATGTTTATTGTTCTCTCTACATAATTGCTAATGATAATATGATGTTATGGGGTGAATGTAATGTGAAAATATTGAAAAAGTTCATAAGTGCAATTATCTACAGCAGAGAACAATCTAGCCCTAAAAATTAACATGGTCTCGGAGTTGGGTTGAAGAAAAGTCATTGAAGATCATGCTCGTCAAGACACCTATGATGGTTCATGATCAAAGCAGTGTGAATGGGAGGAAAATGGCAGAGACCTAAAAGAATGTTAGAGTTTGAAGGGAACCCTGCAATGGCCTTGTGTTAAAATTGGCAACTAGGGCCAAACTCCATGTGGGTCATCTTATTTATGGTAGCTGATATTTTTCTTGGATTTCTCTCGTCGAGCAGTGTAGGATTGATCTAAAGATCATCCGATTCGGACATGTATTCATGGAGATATGAATTTATTTGTATTATGTGACAATTCGTCAAGGTCAGTCAGCAACCAAATTACCCCATCCTATCCTCAACGTTTTATTATAAATAGAAGAGGACTTCAAGGCATTTTGCACACACTCGTCTCTTGTGATCTCTCTCTTCATTTGTTTGGGTTTTGGTATAAGAGAGATCTAGAGGGAGTGCCCTAATCACAGTCATGGAGGAGACATATACGCTGCCCTAATGAAGATCAAGCTTCGGTCATGAAGGAGACCTATACGCTGTCCAAGTAAGGTCACCTAGCCGCAATCCTAGGAGGAGACATCTAGGCGCAGAGTAAAGGAGACTAAAGGAGGAGGCATAGCCGCAGTCTTGGAGGTGCCCTAGCTGCAGTTAAACGTGCCCTAGCTGCAGCTAAATGTGCCCTAGCCTCAGTCAAGGAGGAGGCCTAATTAGCAGTGAAGTGCAAGCCCTGAACTCTGTCAAGAAAAGGCTCCAATACACAGTCAGTGAATGCTCTAATACACCCTTAAGGAGAGCCCTAATCCGCTGATCTAAGAGGCCCTAAATCAGCAGTGTATTAGACCCTAATATGCAGCTACAAGAGAAGTCATAATCTGCTGTCAAGAGAGTCACATACGCAGTTTAGAAAGGATCCTATTTGCTCCTAGCCGCAGATCATGAAGGCCGTAATCCCGCAACAATTAGACTCTCATACGCTGCCCTAATCTGCTGTAAGGAGAAGCCCTAAACACAGCTAAAGAAGAGACTTTTATACACTGTCCAGAAGAGGCCAATCCACAGCAATATGAAGCTAGGAGGAGGCCCTAATAATGCAGTCTTAAGAGAGGCCTCGAGATGCAGCTAAGAGAGACTCTAAGCCACTGTAAAAGGAGTCCTATCGCAGCATAAATTGCTGTAGGTGACAGCGTTGTATTAAAGGCTATGACTAGGCATGAGTTAAGGTTTTACTTGGGCCTGTTGGAAGAATCTGAAGCTACAGCTAGATGCTTTGTTAGACTGCAAGCCATAGCAAGCTGCTAAGGCTGTTCCAAGGCAGCATTGCAGTGTACATTGGGTACAGGTGACAGCGTGGATTAGGAGAGACTCTCTTAGGTGGACTGCAGCCCTTGGAGGGCTTAGTTGGCTGACAGCATGGAAGGATAAAAGGCATCTTCTTGTGCCCTAATTAGAATTGCAGGAGCAGGCAATTAGAGGAATGTTGCAGCAGCATTGATGATCTACCAAAAGGATACGATACAGTACTCTTCATGAGTGTTTGAAGTCTGTAGGTGCTGCATTCTAGAAGTACTCTTCATGAGTGTCTGAAGTCTGTAGGTGCTGCAAGCTATCAGTGGAATGTTGCAACAGTAAGGAGGGCTTCTAGATTGATGATCTACTACAGCACTCTCATTGGTTGAAGACTGTCATGAGAATTCAGGATTGAATCTCTAAACTGTCATCATTAGTAGAATGATGGTCTCTCTATCTGCTGTCATATATATCAGTTTTGTATACTTGTACTACCTCTTTCTCTCTCTGCTGAACTATTGAAGAATATAAGAAGAATTGATCAAGGGTTTCCCGACATTGGGGTTTGTCCCTGGCTGGTGTCACATCTTGTGTCCTCGTGTCTTGGCTTGTCTTCTACTGTTTATGTTTATGTTCTATCTGCACTTTACTATCATGCTGATGTGATTGCTAATCTGAATATTGTCATTGAGCTAATATGAAAAATTGAAGTAAATTGCTCTAAGCATAGAACATACCTAAATTTAACACCTTGATATGGAAAAGCCCTGGTATGGTTCAGAAATTTTTCATGTGATGTGATCAGTACGAAGCCATTCAAGTTATTCAAGTACCTATGACAAGTTCAAAGAAACCCTAGGAGAGTATATGATAAAGATTCAACGGTCATCATATACATTGATAAGTTGGGCTTGACTGTCGATGAAAGAGATCAAGGATACACGTTGTGTTCAAGAAGAAACATTTCTTCTGCAAATGACATTGTCATGGACAGTGGGGATTCATGGAGGCAGTGTCAAGAGGTAGCTGATAGCTTCCTATAATCCTAATTAAATATGAGTACTTTCAAAGCTCATATCATTTCTTTGATACACTGCTCTTGTTTAGATTTATCATTGCTTTGCTAATATTGCTCTTGCTCTTGTTCTAGGGTCAACAGGTACAACTGATAAATGTGAGGACCACATCCTCTACATCAGGATTGAGGAGGATGCAGGGTACCCCATGATTAGAGTGGTAATGGAAAAGAGTCCAAACGTCAAAGGAAGCATTGCATGTTAGTAAATTATATATTACGGAGCAATGGAACACATAAAATATTGCAGAAATATAAACACAGAAAAAATGCATAAAACAAGAGAGACACAAATATACATGGTTCACCCAGTTTGAGCTACGTCCACGGAAAAACAACCAGTCCTTCCTTTTATATTATCCAGCAAACTGAAGAGATACAACCTACAGCAAATCCGTTGTAACACCCTCTTCGCTCTCAATCTCCTCTCTCTTTCTCACTCAGAATACAGATCTACATAGACGCAATACAATTCATTCATATATAGTGAGGGGTTGTCTTCTAGGGCAAAAAACCCTAAATTAAACATAACTTCTACCATCAAATCTCCGCCTAATGAGCGGCCCAGATTGACTAGAAATTACTATACTTTTACAAAGCAATTTTACATCTATTCTTAGCTTCGGGGACACTGCCCCCAAAACCCCCCACCAGGGGGGGGCTCCCCAAAGGTCGGAGCCGCCTCCCCTGGACCCCCCCTGTGTTATGTAAAAAAAAATTAGTTAACTTAGGTTTATTATTTAATTTTAATTTTAATTAGACGAAAGGGCACGATCATAAGATCATGCCCTTTCCCAAAGGGTGCCCATGGCAGTATATAAGCCAGGCAACCCATTGTAAACAATCATCATCTGTAATTCATCTTATTAATAAAATATTTCTATATATATTTCTATCTCTCCAGAAGTTTTATGCTTCATCTGGTATCGGAGCAAGTTCGATTGTTGGCTTCTTGCTGCATACGACCTCTGATTCTCCTCAACCGGTCTAGTGCACCATTCCACTATTTCGACATTCTCGAATGATGTCTCGATCACTATAGTGCCAGCCCACACTGTGCCATCCACGTCGCTTCATCCATCAACTACCATCAACACCTTATCATTGTATTGTTCCTTATCCCCGCTGATCTGCGCTCTTCATTCGACCCTGCGTCTTTGCTCCTGTCCACTGGCCACCTGCTCGTGATCACCACTGCATCAGCGCACCCTTCATTGTCCGCTGTCCAATTACTATCCGCAAACCCCGCTCACTATTGCGTCTGCCTTCTACACCTCCAATCCCCGTCCACTGCAATCTGGTCCCTACAAATCGTCTGTTGTCTAGTCTTACCCCGTCCACCACGCACTTTCGCCTTCTGAAGCTTCAGGACCAACGTGGTATCAATCATCGTGTCCCGACAGTTGCTTTTTGTTGCAGCCGTCGTTGTCCCTGGTGACGTTGCGTTGTCCACAACTGTCACGCCTCTCCACCCTAACATCGTTCCATCAACCATCGAATTACCCTCGCTCGATAATCATATATAGTGACCAATCAAGAAATTCAATAAGTTTTTTTTTTTGAACCGTCAAAAATACAACGTGACAGTCAACGAAAAATGGAAAATAATATATATATACGTCAAAAATATATATACGTGTATATATATATAATATAATAATGTAAATGTTATAATATAATACATAATTTTTAATTTGTTATAAGTTAATATAATATATATAAATAAGTTAATTTAAATTAATTAAATTATTTTTAATTAATTAAATATATATATATATATATTATATATATATATATATTTAATTAATTTAAAAGTTATATGTATAAAATTTATTTTAGACCATTTAAAAAAAAAAGGGAAAATAATTTAGCTGGCAAATAAATATACGCCTCCGCAAACCCGCTCAATGTCAACAATGACAATTGCGAATTTCCAAAAATAATTGTTGGATGCGGAGCATAAGATAAATAACAACCACGACGAGGTCACTAAAAGATTAAACGAGTTCTAGATTAAACTTGAGGAGCAGGGTGACAAAATAAAAAATCTTCAGGATACGACAAATCGAATAGAAATAAAAATGGAAAATCAACATGTCCAAACAGAAGCAGGCATTAAAAAGGTCTTAACAACGCTGAAAATTCTATGTAAAAAAATGAATTGTACACCCGAACAACTACTAAAAGAAAATGAAGAGAATCAAGAACACGTCTCATCAGATTTAACAAAGTCAACAGAGTCTCATGAAAAGGTTGAATCGCCAAAAAAATCAGCGACACCCCACCAAGAAGCAAGTAACACATCCCTTACAAACAAGAAACTTTGGGATACCCTTACTATTGAACACCCTTTTTTCGCTCAACCATTAGCCACATACCAACGAAGGGCAAAGGTCGAGACGCCTAAATTCGATGGAAACGAAAAAAACAATGTTGCATGGATAAATAAAACAGAAGAATACTTTGAGATATATGACATCAATGACGATGACGAAAAGCTCAGGCATGCATCCATGAAAATGGAAGGAGAAGCGTATAACTGGTATATGTGGTGGAAAAAAACAACACACGTCATTAGCTGGAGAAAATTTAAAGATGCCTTCTTTAAAAGATTCTAAGGTGTAAAAGAAGAAGAGTTTTTTTCAAAAATCATCAAGTTACGGCAAAAAGGAAGTGTGGACGAATACACTCAAGAATGGGAGACCTTAGTAACACGAGTACCTGGGTTATCAGAATCTCGTCTAATTCAATCATACATCTCGGGACTCAAAACCCATTTATAAGCAGAACTTGAGATGCATGACATTACATCTATAGAAGTAGCAAGACGAAAAGCAAAAACAGCTGAAAATAAATCTGAACCAATATTTTGGTCAAAAGCGGAAAAAACATATGCAAGACGAAGGATACCTCAGTATGTGGACTCAAATAATACAAAATATGTTCCACCACATCGTCGTGAAGATGAAAAATCTAATGTGGAAATGCAAAGGATAAAGGGTAAATGTAAACGTTGTGGTGAGAAATGGGACCCCAAACATAGATGTGCTAAAGGAAAAGAACCAAAGAACCTATATAATTGTGAAGCAACCAATGATTCAAACAGTGAAGATTATGACATAGAAGAAACAGAAGACGCCCCAGAATTCTCACCAGAATTAGATGACGGAAGTATTCCACAAGTGTCACTATCTGCTATGACAGGTATATCACAACCTCAGACCTTAAAGTTAAAAGGACACATAAAGAAGAACAACGTAGTGGTTCTCATCGACTCTGGAAGCACACACAATTTTTTAGATGCAATCATGGCAAAGAGACTCAATATCTTTTCATTTCCCTTGCCAAACATGAAAGTGATGGTAGCTAACGGTAAGAAGATTGAAAAGGTGGGGAAATGCCATAAGGTCAATTTGCAGATTCAAGACTTTAATTTAGAGTCTCCATTCTTCACGGTACCGTTAGGAGGAGTAGATGTAGTCTTAGGTATCCAATGGCTACGAACTTTAGGTACTTATGCCGCCAACCATCAAGTGCAATTTATAAAATTCAAATGGGGAGGTCAGAAGTACAAACTACATGGATTCCAAGCACCAGAAAATCATGTTGTATCATCATCTCAGATGATGAAGCTGAGTCGAAGAAGAGCACCTGCTTATGCAATACAATGTCACCAATT
>APFE030734056.1:146990-188822 GCA_000404065.3 Pinus taeda
TATATATATTAAAAATAAAAAATTCATATTACCATTCATATTTCAAAATTCAGAATCTAATTTCTATACAATGCATTACTACATCTAAGCGGCAAAGTCCAAACTATTCTCACCATAGTTTATTAGGATCAATAACGTTATTAAAGCGAAATCGAAAGGGTATTAGAGATTTTATAATTTTTTTCAATAAAGAAAGGTTTAGTTTAATTTATACATGAAATAGATTTTCCCATGAATTTATTAAAATCTAGAAATATGATTTCATCAACACTAACGAGATTTTATACTTATAAAAATTATTGTAATATGCATGTTAATTGTATACGTACATGCTTGTCTTACATGCAAAAAAGCATCATAAATACAGACAGAAACTGTAGCTGGTGTTGTAAAGATTCCATTCCACTACCACTCAGTCATGCAAAATCTTAAGCGGATCTTATCTGAGCACATTCACAGGCGGTTTTTGTGTATGGATTCGTGATCACGAGACAGAGTGCCAATCTGATTTTATATGTGACTAAGCACTACCAGTACAACTAAATACGATATTTTCCCTGAGTTTACTGCACGGGACAGAGAGTGGCTGTTCTGACCTTTTTTTAAAGCAGTTTTCAACTTTGGTGAGGATTTTGTTGCATTGAAAAAGCGAAGGAATCTATCGATAAAGGCGCCCTTTTATCTCTGGTTTCCCTCCATGTACGGATGCCGGGGCCACACTCCTTTTGATTCGGGCATCACTTTTTGACCGTTTTGCTCTTCGTTTGACGTTTAAAACCACTGACAGCATTGTATAAAAAACTCTGATACGTATTGCATTTCCGCTGAACGGGAGGGTTTTCCATCAATACGCCTGGAAAACGGATTTTCAAACCCCGAAACGTTTTTGCATCCCGAAAAACGTATTTTGGCCGTTTTTTTGCCGTTTCCAGATCTGAAACGTATCAGAAACGGAAAACGGCGTTTCTGCCCTTAAGGGAGCCGTTTCCGGTAACTTAGATTTGTGCATTATGAATGCCTCGCTAGTTAAGAGGGAGTGTTGGAAAATGTAACTATGTTTAGTCTTCATTAATGTACTTGAGTCATCATGTAATGTACTTGTCAAAAAAAAATATTGTAACAAAGACTTATTAAAGCATGGGTTTCATGCTTGGGTCATCATTATATTAGTCGAAGTCCCCATTATGGACTCCTAGGATTAATATTGAGTTTATAGAGTCATTGTACATTCAAAGAGACCCTTCTTGGGCTTTTGAATCATGTAAAAAGGTTGAGTATTGAGTCAAATATTATTTATGTACCCTCCACATCAAGTCGGCCTAAGGAACCTAATTTGACCCACAAGAAGCTTATAAATACAAGCTAGTTGAAGTCATTTGGAGCATCATCTCTCAAGCTAGTTCAATATCTCAAGAAGAGATGGAGAAGTGCAAAGTTTGTTGTCGGGAAGCTGAAAGAAGTGTGAGTTTGGGGAAGTCTAGGGAGAGGGAGAAATCGAACTTTTGGTGCCTCTCTCTCTCTCTGTTTCGTGTTCTGGATTGGCAGATCGAAGACTCCTAAGTTTTCGTTGTTGCCAGAAGCTGCTGCCTAGTCGAAGTTGCTGGAAGGGGTCGAAGATCTGGGAGGTTGACTTGGTGTGGAAGGAAAGTCTGGTCTTGGTCTAATGTGAAGAGTCTCAAAGAATACTATTGAAAGGAAGATTTATCTTGACTGGGTTTTCCCCTCTAGGGGGGTTTTGCCCTGGCATAGTACATGTATCTTGTGTCTCTTGTTTTGTGATCTTCATACACACATAATATCGTAATTGCTTGATGAAAGATAAGATAATAAAGTAAAAGAAGCCAACACAGTCACAAGTTATTATCAAGAAAGGAGAATCAAACCCTAATATAACTACTTTGATTTTCCAATAGACCTGGCATGCCTAGATTGATGGACATCTGATGCATACTCCAACCCCTCTTCAAGGTTGAAGGTATGTCTTTGATATTTGGTTTTATAAGCTCTTCTGACAAGATCAGATCATCTTAGTGTTCAGTGACAAAGGAAGTTGACCTTTGAGCTCACATGATCAACATTTTAATATGGAAAGTGTAACAGAGAGACGTTGAGAACTTCATTGTTAAGGAAAGTATGTTGTCAAAAACTTGACACTAATGCAGTTGAGAGAGACTCCTTTTCAGATACATATTTGATGGATCTTGCCTTGTAGCATGCACTCTGAGCCAGATAGAGCCTAGATATGTATATTGGTTTGCTGCCAACATATGTTGAGGCATCTATATAAAACTATTAATCATGGACTGTGATAAACTAACAGACTTCTTGATACATCAATACTGTTGTTGACAGGAATAGCACTTTTGGGCGTCGTTTTAGCTTGGGGTCTGTTATGATTTCCTGAATGAGCGAGGAACAGAGGCGTGTTCCTTTGAGTATAGCAAAGGCAGAGTAAATTGTTGCTAGCAGAACTAGCTCCAAGGCAATGTGATTGAGAAATCTCTTTGGAAAGTTGTTTGAGAAGGTGTTGGTCACGACTGTTACCTATTGTGATAACCATTGTGAGATGTGTCATGATGGCATCATGATGCAACTATGATGAGATATGGTCACCTCAATTGAGAATCTTGATGCAACTGGAAATTCCTTCCTAACTGAGAGGGAGGATTGAAAATTGGCAGTGTTGACCACTCCATGTCAACTACCCCATAGCTATACATCTTTTTGCGCATGGACTTCCATCGTGTCCGAGCACTCAGATGATCCACATATTCATCATTATCAACTATATGTACATCGGAGTTTTCTAAACCCATTATGCATTTTGTAATGTAAATGATCCTAGTAAGACAAATGTATGTAACAACCTAAGTAAATTTATTTTTCTGACGATGATTTCTATCCTAGGAGGTTTTTAGTCTCACCGATTCATATGTGTTTCTAAACACAGATGATCGGCAGAAATTTTCCCTCCAGCCTCACCCCAAAGCTAGAGTGGATTTTGTCATCGGGATTTTAAATGAGTCCTAGTGTTATTTATCGAGTTTCTGTAAAAGTGATTTGGGAATAATTCTAACTACTTGGTTAGATTATTTTATTACAAGTCACTTAGTCTATTAGATCATATTTTGTGTCATAGAAATGGGTAATTATTGAGCGTCTATAACAAACGGGTGTTCCCTCTTCATGGGTTAGAAATGTAATATTTCATATAAAAAATATTTAATGCATGGCCTCTCATAGTTAGACACAATGGCTAAATATTAGAGGGTTGGAAAAATTAATAATCCCCTCATGAGTCAATTAATTAAAATTTATGGCTAAAATAAATTAAAAAGCTAAAGCCAGAAATTTAATTAATTTAGGTCCTAGGAAAAATTAAATTCTCCAACATCTAAAATTCGTGGGTTTTAAAGTTTTTAACTTTTGGAGGTCCCCGACCAAGGGAATATTGAAAATTTCAAGATATTTTGAACCCTTGGGCCATAGCAGCTATGTCAAAGTCAACTTTTTGCTGCAATTAACTCAAAATAATCATTTTTTAGTTAATTAAAAGGAAATTAAAAGTGAAATTCGAATTTCCTCAAAAAATAACTTTATTTCAACGGTGATGATTAAAAGATCATTTGATCTTCATTAACGGTTGAGATTGCTTTGACAGGGATCAAGCCAACTAGTCGTTGGAGAATTTTCTTGTAAATGAAAGGCCTCTCTCCATTATTTGCATCTGATTTCTGAATCGTCTACTTGCTTTAAGAAAGCTCTTGTAACTTTTTCTAGTTAATAAAATGCAAAAACTTTGGGGTTTCAAATAGTGGTGTTCCTCTTTCAGATTTATGTGGTACTATTGTTCTTAATACTTGTTGCTTTTATTTGCATTTGCTGGTTAATAACCTTTGAGGATTGATCTGTGTACAAGTATCTTGCACAGATTTCTGGGTTTTTTAGAATATCATTTTAATTTGATAGAAGTAGCAGGTATCTTTATTTCTTGATAGTTTTATGATCATTTTTTAAATCTCTATTAATCTAACAAGCATATTTAAGTGTGCAAAAGTTATCATTTAGAATTTGAGCATTTGGGGAAGTCCTCAGCTAGACCAACTGACTCTCAGTTTACAGAATCTAAAAGAGCCCACTATCTTTTTAATTTATGAAGTCATTTAATAGAATATTTTACTTGCAGAGTTTTTCTTGGGCTTGTGCCTCTTTAAAATTTCAAATTTATTTCTAAATATTGTGCAAAATTTGTTTAAATCTGGCTAATAGAGGGCTTTGATCTATATATCTGTTAGATCTATAGAATATTATTATAGACTTGTAAATAGCAAATTTCTAATTCATTGGGGTTCTGGGTATTTCATATTTTTGTATATACATGCTTTGGGGTTTTCTGTCTTTTATTTGTGCAAGAAAAAATTTGAAAATTGCAGATGATTTTTGTGGATTCTGGAGAGAGATGAGCCCCAGAGGGCATATCCATTTTGTTTGCAGGTTAAGGAGAAATTTCAAAAGGATCGTAGGCAAATTTTTTAGGGCCTTGAGGCCCAGTGCTGGCCATCTCCAACCTCATTCTCAACCTCTATGATTCCACCCTCAGGCCTCTCATCTTTACAGCGTTCTTCACCATAATTTTCTCACTAAATTTTTCTTAAAATTTCCCAAAAAAATATTTAAAAAAAAAATTCTCAAAATTTTCTGAGTTTGGCATTTGCATTGGAGAATTTTCAGTGACTGAGGCAGCCCATCTTTAAGTGTCTTCAAGCCCCTAGGGGCTGACTGGTACACATATTCTAAACCCTTACCTTTTTTATTAAGCTAATTGAAAGCAAGATTGATACTGACATAAAATTTTAGTTATCTGAAATTTAGCAGCAAATTAGTTTGCATCTTTCACTGCATTACATTTCAGAAATATAATTACTTTCAGAAATTTTTCCATGCTATTTTTTGAATATTATTTCACTATTTTTCTAGTAATTTTCCGAGTTTTTAGATCAAATACACCAATAGATCAAAAAGAATTAAACTCAGAATTTTTCTGAATTTAGTAACAGATTTAATTTACATTTTCACTGTTGCAAACAAATTTTAGAAAATTGTTCACTGTTGTTTGGTAATATATTTCTGAGTTTTTAGATCAAATAAATTACTAGATCAAAAAGAATTAAACTTAGAAATTTTCTGAATTTCGCAACAGATTTAATTTACATTTTTTACTGATGTATAATTACTGAAATAGAAGTTAGTTTCAATAAATTTTGCAAACAAATTTATGAAAATTGTTTTATTGTTGTTCGATAGTTTATTTCTGAGTTTTTTACGTCAAATACATTAATATATCAGAAATAATTAAACTCAGAAATTTTCTGAATTGTAGTTATCAGTTTGTCATTAAATTTTTTTTGTTGTTATACATAGAAATTTCTTAATATTGCATGGTTACAAGACTGTTGATTTAAAATATGTTGTTGGTATTAACACTTGTTTTAAGAGCAGATTTATAGACTGATGTTTCATTGATGTAATCTGAATTTAAGCACTTAGTTTAATTTCGGAAATACATTTGTTTTTGCATGCTCATGCGAGTTTTACTTATGCATCTGATGATCTCTAATTGAGTATTTCATACAAATGAATTTTTTAATTTAAAGGTGTTTTATTCCAGCGTTTTACATTTTAGTCCATTGTGCATTTCAGTGATTATTTATGCAGATTTTACATTTTGCAGTGCTGGTATAAGTACCTGCTTTCACATTTAGATCACCACCTTTTTGAGCCTTAAGTTAAGTAACATTTAAGACATTTCAGAAATAATTTTAGGCCCTCATTTAACTAAAATTAACCAAGTCCCTGCATTTCACATAGTTTTAAATTTTGCATTTGCATATGAGACAATCGAGTCTTTTCAACAGAAGTTTCTCATCCTTTGCTTGAACCTTATTTTCTTCGCAAGATAGTTGACTCCACAAGGCACTGGTATCACTTTCTTCAAATCATTTTGAATCCTTAAAATCTTGCGCAATCTAAAACAAGTATTGGTTGCTTAGCTGTGTCTCCCAGGTTGGTTGGTTCCCAACTAATCTTTCATTTTTCCATTTCCATAGGGTCTACCCCCTTAGTCTGCTATTGGGAGACAACTCAAATGGTGTGATTGGGGATCAGTGTGACAACCCCCGATCTGAGCCGTTGTCGTGGTGCTTAGACATTCTGTGCGACAACAGAAAGCTAAGGAATGAATTTCCCTAAGGAGAAATTTCCCCATTGAAGCCCTTCGTGCACTCCCAAAAGAGATCTTGTACTACCACCTTCCTGCACTTGCTTGAATAAACAACTGTTATTGATAAGGACTTCATCGAGTCGGCTTGACATAATAAAGAGAATTTAATTTGAGCAAAGGAAATAATTATTGTGCTAAAGTCGACTCCAATTTAAAGAGGGAAATATTAAGTTTCAAATAAGAAATATGGTCACTAAATAGATCAAGTCGGCTCACCATAAAAATGTGATCCTTCGCATAGACAAACAACTCTATATTGGCATCCAAGCTCCACCATTTGGCAAGAAGTTTGTTGATCTTTTGTGATGGTTTCTAAGGAAATAATTTGAGCTCCATGTGGCATATATTCTTAATTGACGCGAGTTTTTGTGGAGTTTATGATCCGAATTAATGTGAGTTTTTGGTGGAGGTTATACCGCTAGTCAATACAAGTTTTTGTGGTTCCCTTCTGATGAAGTCTGAGCTCCCCTTTTGAGGTTCTGAAGCAGCCCAAATTACTCACCCTATGATTCTATTGTGATCCGAGTCATATCAGTGATGCAAAGTTCTATGGTTTGGTGAAATATGAAGTTTGTGATTTGATGCGATTTTATTCTACAGTAATGCGAAGGTGCGACAGAATAGTGATACGAGATACTCCTCCTTGGACTATAATGCGAGATTCTTCATATTAGAGTGATGTGATTTATGTACTCTATTTATGTGATGCAAGACTGTAATCTGAACTGCTGCTTCTATTATTTGACAGAGATCTGAAACTTCTTCTAAGAGAGTTCTTCCCATGATTCATACATACGATAATACCAAAAAGATGCAGCAGTGATGCGAGTTATCTGCTAAGGCAATTCGATGTTCTTTTGTGATTCTTCCTGAGGCTAATCTGAGTATCCTCCTGAGGTGTAATGCGAGTTATGACAATGATATGAGTTCTCCTCCAAGGCATAACAGCGATGCTAACTCTTCTAAGGTATGACAATGGTGCAAGTTATTTCTTCCATGGCATAACAATGATACGACTTATCTTCTGAGGTATGCCAGAACTATAACCTTGATGATATGGCAGTCACCTTTGTTATGTGACAGTAACCTATATATAGCAGTCACCTTCGTTTATATGGAAATGACAATGATATGAGTTCTCCTCCAAGGCATAACAGCGATGCTAACTCTCTTCTAAGGTATGACAATGGTGCAAGTTATTTCTTCCATGGCATGACAATGATATGACTTATCTTCTGAGGTATGCCAGAACTATAACCTTGATGATATGGCAGTGACCTTGTTATTATGGCAGTCACCTTTGTTATGTGACAGTAACCTATATATAGCAGTCACCTTCGTTTATATGGAAATGGCCTTGATATATGATAGTGCCCTTAATATGGCAGTGATCCTTGTTAAGAGATAACAGTAATATGATATCAATCTTTGATATATATGGCAGTATGACTTAACAATGATATATATGGCAATATGCAATGATCTATGGCTTGACTTGACAGTGATATATATGGCAGTATAACAGTGATCTATGGCAGAGTTTCTTGCTTCTTATGACAGTGACGTTCGACATTGATTTGTGGCAATGATGTTTGTTCTCCTGACAATGATTTATGACAGCGATATTTGTGATTGCCTCTTGTGAAGAGACCCCTCAAAGATCTAGTAGAGAACTTGCTAATGTTTCCTTTACAGGTTTATAAGGATGGATCGAGGTGGCTTGATGTACTTGATATCTCTTTATAATTGTTCATTGTATCTCTTTCTGCTGAACATTTGATATTAATCTAATGAAGAAGAATCTGATTGGGTTTTCCCCCTTGTGGGCTTTTACGTTGGTCTCTAACCTAAATCCTGGTGTCTCTATTGTGCATGTTTTTCTTCTGTTGTTCCTTATTGTTCTGCTGCGTTGTTGATGTTTATTGTTCTCTACATAATTGCTACTGATGATATGATGTTATGGGGTGAATGTAATGTGAAAATATTGAAAAAGTTTAAAAGTGCAATTATCTACAACATAAAACAATCTAGCCCTAAAAGTTAACAAGGGATTCTTTTCAATCCCGATGGAGAACAAGAAATCAAGTTCGCATGGGGACTGGGTCAACGATCAAACAATCTTGTTGAGATGTATGGTCTCTTTCATGGCCTCCAGCTTGTTGAGGAACACGCCATCTCATCCATTGTCATTTTAGGGGACTCCCTCATCATAACTCAGCTCCTCCACTCGGGCTCTCTCCCAAAGAACAATCTCCTCTCTCATCTTCTCTGAAAAATCTACAACATTGTTGACTCCTTCGCAAATAAGAGCTTCATTCATATCCTCCGCAATCAAAACCAAGAAGTCGACGCTCAAGCAAATGTCGCTTTCCAATTGTATGAGGGCAAATCTGAGGATAATAACTCCCAAGGATGGAAGGCTATTCCATGAAAAATAAAAACAAGTTAGGGAGTTCCCCAACAAACATCAGAGATCAAGATGAAAAACTGGCCAGGAATGCTCAAAACAGAGATGCGAGAGACAAAATCCCCTCCATCACTCCAAATCATATTCCTTTGAATGACATCGACGTGATCTCCATGCGGCATCACCCTATCATCCTTCTCCATGAGGTTGTAATTCTCTTTTTGGAGGCAAAGGTTGCATTTATGAGTTACATGCGCCACAAGTTTAATATGGATTTCATCTCCTTCCTGGATCAGCCATTGTACTGAGAAGTAAAGAGTCCAGACAGAGTATGGTACAGGCGCATGAATCCACAGCTGGCACCACCTCCTGGAGCGTGGCAACCCTAGGAAACTCTACTAGCTCTCATGTTTCCTGCTGACATCAAGCTTAAGGCGTAGATGGTGGATTGTAATTTCTCAAAAAGAACACTGGTGGCCATAAATATGAAAGGTGGGCAAATCAATTCCTTCATTTCAGTACCGGGTTCAATTCTTAAGTCACTTTGAAGCCTCCCAAGTTGGCTCATGTTAGGCCAGGGGCCTCCTTCCTCTCTGCTTGCCTGCGTTCCTCCTCCATCAACTTAATTTGCGAGTTCATCTTGACTCTACCAACACCCGTGGCTTTCTTCCTTTCCAGGCTGGAATTTTGGACATTCAATGAGGCAATTTCAGTTGTTTCTATTCTATCTTTTGTAGTATAATCAATGTGACTCGACTCTTAAAATAAGGACAAGCCTGAGGCAATATACTTTGAACACTATAGTGTCTCGGCAGATTCTCTGTCAACTTCCTGGTCCAATTAGTGAGAAAGGCGTTTTTCCATAGCTAGTTCGTTTTTCCATAGCTAGTTCAAGCATTTTGGGTTCCTTTTACTACCAATCCCAGAAATTCCCAACGGATTTTGACAACCCTCCTCCATTCATACTTTGTCCACACCTCCCGGTGGATAATCAAAGGGAAAATTGAAGACCTCCACCAGCAAGTATCTCAACAAGTTGCATCAATTTTGTCATTAACTGAAACAATGCAAAGTCAACAAGCTCGAATTAGACATCTGGAAGATGAGATGGACTGGGTGAGGCACCAATTTGTTGATATGCCTTACCACCGCAACAGTGAGGATACTAGAAGCACCGCCAACAATGCCCCAAAAAGTACCACGGACAAGATGTCAATAGATCCTCCGTAGTAAGCTGAGATTGCTCCATGAAAATGTAGTTTGCTCAACAATCAATATTGTGGAGTTTATAGCTTCAATAGCTCAGGTTTTAGTTTTATAAAGAAATGTAGCAAAAGTTGGGAAGAACATTTTGGGATTCTCCCCTGAGACCTTCTTGATATTTTTGTATCTCTAGAAAATATGTAAATCTCTTGAATATTATGTTGCAACCAAGCACAGAGTTAATAGAAAACCCTAATCATTATTGTCAAAGAAAATATATATTTACTGCAAATACTGAATAAAGCACTACTGCAAAATTCACCAATTAAAAATTCACGGGAACTGAGAAAACCACACATAAAAATGGACACCGATGTTTTAGACAAATGTCCCTTGAAAAACCCCAATGTGGGGAAAACTAATTCTGCAAATGAATGTTTTATTATTTCTTCAATAAATATGTAATTGATAGATATTAAATTGCTTGTTGTTTAGCCCACGGGGCTTTGGATTGACGGTGAATGGGTGCACTGTTCAGGCACTTCTTGCGATAGGTCACTGGTTCAAATCCCCCGTGGGTGCTTACCTACCAAAAAAAAAAAAAAAAATTACTTGTCGTATAATAGAAAATCTCTAGTCAAAAAAATTGATCTTCACTTTTGTAGGTTAATTCAGCCCTCTAGAAGCAACTCAACCCTCTAGCAGCAATCTGGCCCTCCTGTACGACACAATTTCGGCATCATTTTCCCAACAAACAACCCATAGGAAATCTTTGATCTCTTGGTCTCAATTGCACTAGTGTCTCTCCTAGGCCTCCTCCAAATTTGAGGAAATTCTGACTGTGGGGTTGTGAGATATCCCAAGCCCTATCCTCGAGATTGGTTTTTGCCCTAAGTTTCCCTAGGCTAGTTCCTCATAGAGATCATTTTGCACCTTCAAGTGAAAATCAATTCTTTGATGCCCTTCTCCTCCTTATTTAGCTCAAGTCTATCATTGGTTGCTAAACTCCTTCGTCTTCACCTAACCTGGGTCCACTGGGTCCTATGTGGTCACACATCTTGTCAAAATCAACTCTTCAAAAAAACCACTTGGGATGTTAGAAAATCAAAAAGGCAGAAAGATTTTCTTATACTTAGTAATGACTTGTGAGATTCTTGTGTTCGTATTAACTTTTTAAGTTCTTCTTTTATCTTAATACATCAAGCAATTACCAAAACAATAGCAAGAAGATCAAGGACACTAGATGTAGGCAGACAGCCAGGGCAAAACCCCAATCTTGGGGAAAACCTGGTCAACAACTCTTTCTTCAATATTTTTCCTGAGATAATCCAAAACTATTGACATAAACACAGACTTCCTCCACACCAAGTCAGCCCTTTCCTTTTTCAACAAATGATCACTTTCCAGTATTGTCTTCGATCTAGATCCAGTAGTAGCAGTAGCAGCACTTCGATACAGTAGAATCTTCGACCTAGCAACTTCGATCTTAATGAAACACCTTCGACCTTGAAGCACTTAGTTGTTCGACCTTGAAGCAACACTTCTACCTTGAAGCGGCACTTTGACCTTGATGTCGTACTTTGACTTTGATGTTGTACTTCAACCTCGATGTCGTAACAAAACTTCGAACTTGATGTCGTAGCCCAGAAAATCACACGTTTGAGAGAGAGAGATAACCCAAAACCTTTGATCCTTCAATTCTCCTTCTTCCACTGCAACTTCGCACTTTTTCATGGCTTCTTCTAGGAGATCAAATTTGTGTGTGTGATTGTCCTCCAAATGAATCGAACTGCTTCAATAAAGGCTTCTGGCGAGGTCAAAATTCAAATTACCTTTCTTGAGGCCAACTTGATCTTCTTGAGGCCGACTTGGTGTGAAGGTGACATAATTCATTTTTGACTCAAAAATATTCTCTTTACATTAGTCCATGCTCGATTGTTCCTCATATATATCTGAGAACATGCTTGGTTGTTGCCCAATGCGCCCTCTTTAGTTCTACCATGAACTGACTGAGGGTGTTGACAATGTAACAAATGTCTCGCCTGGTATTGACCGATACATCAGGGACCCTATGAGTTGCTTGTACAAGGTGGGATCGACTTCTTTATCTTTGGATGCATCAATCTTCTTCGAGTTGGTGATCATTGGAGTAGCCATAGGTCTACAGTCCTGCATTCTGAACCTTTTCAAAATTTCTATAGCGTATCTCCCTTGCCCAAGGAAAATTCACCCTTCTGCTGCCAAACTTTGAACCCCAGGAAATAATGCATCTGTCCCAAATCCTTCATGTCGAATTTTGTGGCCAGGTTCTCCTTGCAATCTTTGATGAGCCTGGATGATCCTGTCAAAAAGAGATCATCCACATATAAAATCAAGGAGAGAGGCTCATTCTCTACAACTAGATAGTAGAGGTTAAGATCTGCGTCACTCTTGACAAATCCCATCTTCGCAAGTAGCCATCAATTCGACCGTACCATGCTCTAGGTGCATGTTTAAGCCCATACAGAGCTTTCTTCGATCTGCATACATGAGATTCCTTCTCATGAGTCTCAAAACCTTCTAGTTGTTCAATGTATACTTCTTCTTCTATCACCCTGTTCAAGAATGTCGTCTTGACATCCATCTAGTGAATCTCCCAACCCATCTGAGTTGCAAGGGATATCACGAATCTAATATAAGTATACCTGGCCACTGAGGTGAAGGTTTCTTCGTAGTCTATCCCTTCCTTCTGAGCAAGCCCCTTAGCCACAAACCTGGCTTTGTATTTTTCTACACTGCCATCTGCAGCGTATTTGACTTTGTAGAGCCATTTCGACCCTACAATTGACCTGTCCTAAGGCTTAGGTACCACTTCTCAGACATCATTGACCATTATGAAACTGTGTTCCTCCACCATAGTATCTACCCATACTTGATGTTGAACGGCCTCCTGAAAACTGGAGGGTTCTTCAACCTGAGCCACCAAGGCTTGGTATATGTCTGGTTGTCTACACTCCATTTTCTCGTTCTTGGGTGCCCCAACAAAATCCTCTGCATCTCGTACTATCTATCGAAGTTCTCGGCTCGCTCTACCACTTGTAGTGGGTATATCTATCTTCTCCTTCTCTTCCTGAGGCTCCACCTTTGGAGTTTTGTCTTTAGGAGAAATGCTAGCGCTGGTTTCTGCTGGTCCAAGTGGTTGTACCAACGGATCATCCTTTGACTGCTCTTTGAAAGGCATTTCTCGGGATTTTCTGAAGGCTCTATCCTCCATGAACTTCACATCCCATCAGATTACGATCTTCCTATTCCTCGGAAGATAGATTCTATATGCCTTAGCATTCTTGCTATATCCTACAAGATATCCTTTCTCTGCAGTCTGATCCAATTTCTTCCTCTTCTCGTCAGGTACATGGTAGTATGCCAAACTCCCAAATATCCTGAAATGACTCACTTCAGGCTTCTTACCGGTGAAGATACTCTCCGAAGTAATCTTACCTAATGCCCTATGAGGAGTCCTGTTTTGGATATACATTATCGTGTTGCATGCTTCTGCCACTGAGACTTGGGCATATCCCGATCATACAACATTGCCCTGGTTGCTTCAACAATAGTCTGGTTCTTCCTTTCTCCTACTTCATTCTGATCCGAATTATAGGGGGTTGTCCACTCCCTTTTGATGCCTTTCCTTGCACAAAAATCAGTGAAGTTCTTGTCGATGTATTCTCCACCATTGTCTAAGCGCAATATCTTGATCTTCTTTCCTGTTAGATTCTCAACTACAGCCTTGAACTCTTTGAATTGACCAAAAACCTCATCTTTGGTTTTCAAAAAGTAGATCCAAGTCTTTCTGGAATGGTCATCAATGAAGGTGACGAAATATTCGGCACCACTAAGAGCTTTTGTGGACATGGGTCCGCAGATATCTGAGTGCATCAATCCCAGAACACTCTTAGCCCTATTGTTGCTTCTAGAAAATGTTGCCTTGGCGTACTTGCCTAGTGTGCATCCTCTGCATAGATCATCTCGTTCAGTACTTAATTCTGGAACTCCCAATACTGTTTTCCCGAGAATTCTTAGAGCCCCATGGTGTAAGTGTCCCATCCTCTTGTGCCATAGTTCATTCAAATCTTTATCCCCATTGCTGCCTATCAGTGCCATTGGAGATTCTAGCTATAATCTATACAGTTGGTTACTTATGCTTCCAATTTGGGCCTTCTTTTTCCAACTCAGGTGTTTGACATATACTTTCTCCTTAATGAAGAAAACGACATAGCCCTTGTTTTGAAGCTGAGATACAGAGAGTAAGTTCATCCCCAATCCTTGCACATGCAACACATTGGTTGCTCGAAGATGATCCCCTGCTTCTGTTTGAAAGACTACAGTACATCTTCCTACGGGGATACACTTCGCCTTATTTCCCATGGTGATCTGAAAATTCATCCTTTCTTCCTGATAATTCGAAAAACATTCTCGCATTCCTATCATATGCCAGGAAGCTCCACTATCTATATACCAAACCTCAGAGGAGGCAGAACTTGCTAGGCAAGCGACTTCTTCTTCCAGTCTAGAAGCTAACATAAAGTAATCGTGATCCATGTTCTTCGTGCTCTCTTCTTTCTCTAGAGATCTACGTGAGTCCCTCTGAGTTGATGTCTCGTCATCATACTCCTGACTCATAGCAGATTCTTCTATCCTATTGCCTGATCTCTACTCTGATACCATGTGAAAAATTCTAATACGAAATTCCACTGTGGCAACTGATTTATTTCACCTACTTATTTCTCACAATAAGTTATTTACGAAAAACCCATCAGTAAATATTAGACTAAATTCTAATGCAGTTATCTCATAATTACATAGAGAAAATAACATTGATATGCAAGCACAAGAATCAATCACATCAACATAGTTGTTTTTAGACAATTGTCCCCGAAAAAACCCCAATGTGGGAAAACCGATGCAGCAGATGAGAGTTTTATTAATCTTCAGCAACAATCGCTTTACAAGGAATGATTTTATAGAGACACTGACACACTACTGAGAGAAAACACATGAGACAAAGTTTCTCCGCTTCCTGGAGAAGTTCTGACACCCTGGAGACCCTTCACCCACCTCTGCGTCACTTCTGCGTCCCTCTGCGTCAGTGTGCGTGAGGACTACGTCTCCAATGGTGTTGTTTGCCTGCTCTTCCCTCTACGCTGTCTCTCGAATAGCCTGCATCACCTCCTCCTTAGTCACTGACTGTTGTTGATGCCCTCCTCTTCCTCCACCCTGCAACTCTCCCTCTGAAATCGAACTCCTCCTCCTTGAGAATCGATTTCCCTCGGGGTACTGAGCAATTGCCCGGTGTGTCTCCAAATGACTCTCAGATCTTTTCTTATAATTTTCCTGTTGATGAATCAACGACCGAGATTAAGTTTCTAATGAACGGCTAAGATTAAAACAGACTTGATCCCGTCTCTTAGAAGCTTCTCACCCATATCTTTATTAATACTCATTAGTATTTTTATTTTCCTAAGTTTAGACTTAGGAAATCATTAAAAATATTAATTATTTTAATGACTCCTCATCCGAGTGGAATTCTCCAAACAATTTCTGGGTCTTGGAGATTTCATGTGCTCTAGCCCCTCCAGTGTTGCGAACATCGCGATTTAATCGGGATGTTTTCAAAAAATTGCGACTTTTTCGGCTTGCCGGTAAAATCAGGCGATTTTTAAGGCGTTTTTTTGAAAAAAATCGCGATTTGACAGGAAAACATCGTGCGGCTCCGGAACAGCGCGTTTTAAAAGCGAATTCTTCGTTTTTATTTGTCATTTTTTGCAGACAACGGGCTTGTTTGAAAGCTGAGGAGGAGAGGAAGGTGACTACTAGGGCAGAGGAGGAGAAAAACGGAAGATTTTAGCATACTAAGCAAGAGAAATTTGTGTTTGGAGTCTGGACCAAATTTCTTCGACAAACCGTGGTTTCCAGGTACGGGCACCAAATTTTGCCCTTTTTTTTGTTTTTTTCTTGTTTTTGCTTGGATTTCTATAACCCATTGATTATCAATGATTTTTGAGTGGATTTGGTTGTGTTTTTTTTTCATTTTTGTTGCATAGAGTGAAGAGGGTTCATTTTGGTCAAAAATGCAAAAACTTGATTGTTAAATTTATTAGTTTAATTTCTTCTTGTGCTCTATTTTTTTGCATCATTTTTGTTTGGGTTTGAATATGCATTTTTTCTATTATTCTTGGATTGAATTGAGGTTTTTTTTTTGTAAAAAATTCAATGTATTGTGTCATGTATGTAATTTTATTTTTTATTTTTTTAACTTGCAATTCTTCTTGTGCCATAAGTTCAAGTTTCAACTTCAAACTTCATCTTATTAAAACTCAAGAGTTCAACCAAGTTACAAACATGCCAAGGAAATTGGACCCTCTGTGGGAATTTGGTGAACCTGATGGAGGGTTTGATAGATCAAACTTGTCTTGCAAGTTGTGTGGGCATCATACGACAGGGGGATTTATAGATTGAAGTATCACCTTGGAAAAATCCCTAGACATGAGGTAGGGCTTTGCAAAAATACAACTCTGGAAATAATCCAAAGAGCCCTCAAATCATTGGAAGAATTAGAGCAAGCCAAACTGTCCAAGTCAAATCTAAGGAAGCAACTAGCAAGGAGAGTATAAGGAGGTGAATATGAAAGTGGCACTAGTTCTACTTCAACATCAATATCTACAACAAACCCTGTAGCTACCTCATCATATTTTGTTCCGAGAACCGCAACTGGTTCACAACAACCTATCTCTTCAATGTTTAAAAAAAGGAGAAAGAAGAAGCTAACAAGTTGTTGGGCAATTTTCTCCTTTGAAGTGATATTCCTTTCAGCGTTGCAAGGAATAATCCATTTTTCCAGCCTGTTGTTGATGCTATTGCAATTGTTGGCCCAGGGTACAAAGTCCCTTCTTATGATATCTTTAGAGGCCGCATTCTTCAAGATGAAAAGGTTGACTGCGCCAAAAGATTGGACGAGTTTAGGGCATCATGGGCACATACGGGATGCACTGTGATGTCAGATGGTTGGACCGATCAAAAGGGGATAAGCCTTATAAACTTCTTGGTTAATTGTCCCAAGGGGACAATGTTTATGAAATCTGTTGATGCATCTGCACATATCAAAGATGCAAAATTATTATGTGATTTGTTAGATGTGTTTATTTTGGAGGTGGGTGCAGAACATGTTGTCCAAGTCATAACGGACAATGATGTGAATTATGTTGCAGCTGGCAAGATGCTTATGGAGAGGCATCCTACTTTATTTTGGACACTTTGTGCTGCACATTGCATTGATTTGATGTTGGAGAACATAGGAAAAAATTATTTTGTCAAAGATATTGTTGACTCATCAAAAAGCATTACAAAATTTATATATAATCATGCATTTGTGCTTCATTTGATGAGAAAATTCACCAACAACAAGGAGTTGGTGCACCCCGCCATTACACAGTTTGCCACCAGTTTCATATCTCTTCAATCCCTCTTGAATTCTATGTGGGATGTGAAGAGAATGTTTCTCTAAGATGAGTGGCGCGCTTTGACATTTAGCCGCAAACTAGAGGGAGAGGCCATATGCAGATTAGTTTCATACCAGGAAACTTTTGTGCGGGACTGCAAGAGATGTGCAGTATTACTGAACCTTTGGGATTAGTTGATGGTGACAAGCCCGCAATGGGCTACCTGTATGAGGCCACGGACAGGGCCAAAGAATCCATTCAAGCCTACTATGATGATAAGGGAGATATGGTGTTTCAGAAACAACTCCTCCTATGGGAAGTGATTGATGAACGATGGAACAATACACTCCATCGTCCCATTCATGCTACAGGGATCTACCTGAACCCCGCATTTTTTAACCCCTGTGGATTCTTATTCTATGCTAAGATCATGGATGGATTCTTCACCTGTATTTAGAGGATGGTGCCATCTCTAACAGAACGTGCAGAAATCTCCAAAGAAATGGAGATATACAGGATGGCAGGTGGCACATTTAGCTTTGAGATGGTTGTGGTTGATTGGAAGACTAAAATGCCAGGTATTTTTTAGTTTGTTTCAAATTTCATTACCTCTTCAAGTTCATAACTTCATACTTTGCTTCAACTTTGAAATTTCATTTTTTCTTATGTTTATCTTATTTGTAATTTTGTTGTAGACGCATGGTAGAGAAACTATGGTGCCAGAGTACCCCATCTGTGATTCGAATCCTTAGCCAAACATGTAGCTCCTCAAGGTGCGAGCACAACTAGAGTGTATTTGAAAAAATACACAAAAAGAAGGGCAACATGGTAAAATTAAGACTTAAAATATCCCAAATTTCCTATTAATTTTTTGAATTCATTAAATAATATTTTTTTATAATTATTATTTTATGATCTTTGTATAGGTTGGAGTCCCAGCGACTTAATGACATGGTCTACGTCTACTACAATCTTCGATTGTGGGTGAGGCAACTTGGGAGGACACCTAATATGGCGGCCATCTTATTGGATGGGATTGACACCATTGTTGCATGGAGGGTTGAGGCTGATAGGCCTCTCATGGAGTCTATCGATGATTGGTTAGAGCAGGAGGTAGTGGAAGGCGTAGAGGGGGCGGAGGAGGAGGAGCAACAGGAGGAGGAGGTGACACCACCAACCCAGGCTACCCCTGCCACCAGTAGAGGACGTGGTCTACCTCCTGTAGCTCCTAGTTCTTCTGCGTCTAGAGCACAGCAGAGTCCACTACCAACTCCACCGGCATCTACATCTAGAGGGAAAGCTATTGCATTTTCCCGCAAGAGGGGCAAAGGAAATCAGAAGTATTAGTTATTTGGTTCATTTCATTATATATGACATTATGACTCATGATATGAGATACATTATTATATTTTTTGTTGATATTTTGATGCTGAGTTGGGACTCGGGAGTCAGCACTTACTATTCAGGACTTGATTCACTGTTATGTGTGATTTAGCACTAGAAATAATATTACACATATTATATATTAGTTCTCTTATCATATTTATGTGTCAATGTATTTATTTTATGCTGTAGTTGCTTTAGATGTTAAAAAAAATTGAAAAAAAATGAATATTTGTGTATTTTCCGATTTTTACGATTTTTCCCGATTTTTTCCCTTCACCGATTTAATTCTGATCGCGATGTTTGCAACACTGCCCTCCACAAACTTTTGGAGCTAGAGGACATCTGATGCTACCCAAAATCAACAACCTTACCAAACCCTAATGATCTAAGGAATCAATACTAAACATAGCAAACCCTAATTTATCAATATTTCAAAGGTTTGGAATTTCAGACATCACCATTCAACCCTAACAAGTTAGGGCTTTCATTATCATACCAAAACTCCAAATATGACATCATCAAAGCATCAAACAATTTCTTTAGACTTCATCCATAACCCTAAGTAGGCTAGGGTTTCACACATTATAATCGACATACCCTTAAGTTAGGGTTTTACAAAGAACCTTTTTTAGGGTTCCACAAGAAGAATCAAAGATGTGAGGACGGTAGATTTATCTAATGATGAATCACCCAATCAAGGATCTTCATGATTCAAGAGTGCTAAACACAATAAAGTTAGTAATGTACAATAGATTACCAAAAAGAATGAATATAGTAATATACTTTTATTATGAAGAGAACAAAGCTTATGGACTAAGGCATACCTTTGTTTCTTAACAAACCTTGTAATCCCAATGCTTTGTCTTGTGAGGCATTCTTTCATAATCCTTGAGTATTCAGTAAGCCTTTCCTTTGTTTCTTAACAAACCTTGTAATCCCAATGCTTTGTCTTGTGAGGCCTTTTTCATAAACCTTGAGTATTCAGTAAGCCTTTCCTAAACAACGAAAATATGAATAGAAATGTGATTAGTATTTAATAAAAACAAACTTAGATGACTAAGGGAAACCAAATATAAAAGATAATACAAGGAGTAAGATACTTATCTTTGGAAAGTTGGTGAGGGCTCCCTGTTAATCCAAACTTGAGGGATACATAAGGTATAAAATTCCTAACAAATAGGTCTTTCACTTCGGATCCTTCCATCTTGTTCTTCTTTGGTGAAACGTCTTCGGCAAATTTTGCTTGATCCCTGTTCCTCCTTTTATTCCCTGGATTCTCAGGACAATCCCTTTAATAGTGACCCATCTTGTGACAACTGTAATATTGGCCCTTTGGACTTCTTGAAGGTTCTTTTCTTCTTGGGATGAGCGGATTTGTCATTTGAGATTTTCTCTTCTTCACTCTCCTTGTTGATTACTAAAGATATTCTGACTCCTTCTTGACTGCATGCATTCCATCCACTATTAGGCTCAAGGCCAAAATCTTTGTTTCTCTAAACTTTCCTTTTTTTGCTTCACTTGATTCATCTGTAGACTAGATCCAAAACTTTATTCTTTTCGAGGATTAGATCTATCCTCTTTTTTCATGACCTATAATTTGATGCTCCTAATATGTTCTCTCCCTTTATGGAGTTAGTCATTGTCCTTGAAGGTAGTAAACTCCTTTCCTTGTAAGGTCTCCTTATATGATCCCTTTCTCAACTTCTTGAGATTCCTTAGTCTTCTTTCAATTGATCTTCAACCTGCATTTTTCTTTATTCTTCACCTTAGCTTTAATACCATTTTAGAAAATTGAAAAGGCAAAAAGATTTTCTTATACTTGATAATTACTTGTGAGATTCTTGTTTTCTTATTAACTTTCTTATGTTCTTATTTTATCTTAGTTCATCAAGTAATTACCAAAACAATAGCATGAAGATCAAGGACACCAAATATAAGCAGACAGCCAGGGAAAAACTCCAATCTTGGGGAAAACCCAGTGAACAACTCTTCCTTCAATAATTTTCCTAAGATAATCCAAGACTCTTGGCATAGACACAGACTTCCTCCACACCAAGTTAGTCCTTTCCTTTTTCAGCAGATGATCACTTTCCAGTACTATCTTCGACCTAGATGCAACAGTAGCAGCAACAGCACTTCGATGCATTGAATCTTCGACCTAGCAACTTCGATCTTAATGCAAAAGCTTCGACCTTGAAGCACTTAGCTCTTTGACCTTGAAGCAGTGTTCTACCTTAAAGCATCACTTTGACCTTGATGTCGCACTTCGACCTTGATTCCGTAACAGAACTTCGACCTTGATGTCGTAGCCTAGAAAATCACACATTTGAGAGAGAGAGAAAACCCAAAACCTTTGATCCTTCAATTCTCCTTCTTCCACTGCAACTTCGCACTTTTTCACGACTTCTTCTAGGAGATTGAATTTGTGTGTGTCACTGTCCTCCAAATGAATCAAACTGCTTCGATATATAGGCCTCTGGTGAAGTCGAATTACCTTTCTTGAGGCCAACTTGGTGTGGAGGTGACATAATTCATTTTTGACTCAAAAATAATTCTTTTTACATGATTCAAAAGCCCAAGAAGGGTCTCTTTAAATATACAATGACTCTATTGACTAAGAATAAATCTTAGAAGTCTTCAATGGGGACTTTGACCTAAAACATGATGATCCAAGCATAAATCCCATGCTTCAATAAGTCATAATAATAATAGTAAAATTTTCTTTTCATTCTTTTTCACAAGTACATTACATAATGACTCAAATACATTTATGAAGACCAAAAATAGCTACATTCTTCAACATGAGAAACCAAGTTCCATAAGGATTTTAGGGATTGGGAAGCTCCTTTGCAATTCATACTACTTAAACATGAGAAACCAAGTTCCATAAGGATTTTAGGGATTGGGAAGCTCCTTTGCAATTCATACTACTTAAACCTAGCCCTTAGATCCTTATCCCTTTTTCTATAAGGCTTTATACCTTGCTTAAAAAACAAGCAAGTGTCATTCTTGAGTCTCCCCTAAGAAAGGATCCCAGAGATCACTTCACATCCATCTTAGTTGATCTATCCTTCATAAGCGATTCTTTATATATTGGGTCTCCTCCCATCGATGAAAGTTCGTAAAGAGTAGGAAGCTTTAGCTGTGGTGACAGTGGGCTTTAGCTTCATCATTGCTCTTGACCTAGCAAGTGCCCATCCAGGACCCCATGCTAGTTTGAGCGGTAACATTTTGGCGTTGTTGCTGAGGACATGAAACGTGTGTTTTGTTCCCCATTCGACATATTGACATACCATTATTGGCGACTCCATTGGAAGAACAAAGTCCTAGTTCTTCATTGAACTTTAATGTCGATGCTTATAGGGTTAAGCAAGCATTTTTCTAGGCGTCTTTAAATTCACCCTGGTGACTCCTACATATTTTTCATGTATATCTCAAATAGGTTGTCTTTCTTTGAAAAAATTCCCGCTTTGGACATTGCTAGCATCCCTAAGCATCCTAATCTTGTCACGGGAAGAATGGTATGTGGGGTGTCTGTGTTTGATGGTGATCCACGCTTCACAATTGACCACGTAGAAAGGTTTAATGCACATGCTTCAAGTGAGAAGGTTGTTCACCAAGATATCCTTATGTTATTGTTCATGGGATCTCTCGGTGGTCATAATTCATGGTTGCATGATCATGAACCTAGGAGCATCTCATCCATTAAAGAGTTCGTTGATGGCCTTCTTAAACATTTTCAAGTATACCCTACATTAAACATCCAAGAAGAAGCCTTCATCAAGCATCATCAAGGCATTGAGAATATAAGTAATGAGCAGGAAGATGAGTCCTCCTTGGGTCCACGTGATGAAAAGGATGATTTCGAAGATGCGTGTTGTTAAAATTGGGAACTAGGGCCAAATTCCACCTTGGGACAGCTCATTTGATGGAGATAATGATTGCATGGATTCCTCTTTTCGAGAGGTCCAAGATTGATATAAAGATCGTCTCATTCGAACAAGCAGAAATGTGATTTTGAATTTATGCCCACACATGTGCAAATTGTTCAGGTCAGCATCACCATCATGTAGGCTCAAGAAGCCCAATGGACGTGTCTCTTCACCCACAACGAATTGTATATACATCACACCTCATTTGGCACATTCATCACTCACACATACTTCTCTCTCTTCATCTGATTGGTTCGTACAACATTGGGCAGCTTCTCTCTCTCACACGTGTGGCAAGGAGGACAAGTTTTGGGGTAGAATTGCATACCGAAATTTTAGAGTTCTGGGACAGGTTTGACAAGTGTTGACC
Source organism: Pinus taeda (assembly GCA_000404065.3). NCBI lineage: Eukaryota > Viridiplantae > Streptophyta > Pinopsida > Pinales > Pinaceae > Pinus > Pinus taeda. Next base: position 170,044 of record APFE030734056.1, read on the forward strand.
GAGGACTTGCTAACCAAGTTTGACTGCGATTTTGTGGTCAAAGGTTCAATTTTTTTGGCTGCATCTTTGGGCACAAAAATAGAGAAATTTTGGGTTGTTTGACTTGTGTTGACTTCAGAGTTAACTGTTGTTTGACTGCAGAAAATTACAGCAATTTTCTCTCTCCTTTGATTGAGTTTGACCGAGTTGTTTTGGGTTGAATTTATCCTCTTGATCAGGACGAGTTTGACTAAGGAAGACTGTTGCTTTGGGGACGATTGGTTGTTTTGACCAATGTTGACTTTCTGGTTAGGGCTGAAGTTTGACTGCAGTTGACTGTAGAAATTTATAGGGTTGTTTTAACTTTGTATTGGGCAAGTCATTTCGAATTTTGTACTCTCTCTCTGCTAAACTTTTGATTTAATAATAAGAAGAATTGATCAAAGGGTTTTCCCCACATTGGGGTTTTTCCCTGACATCCGCCAAATCTGGTGTCCTCTTGTCTTGGCTTGTCTTTTGCATTTTGTTTTATGTTCTATCTGCTTTTACTGTCAATGTGATTATTATGATTGTTATTGGAAATTGGAAATTGTTATTGGGTTGCTAAGGAGCATTGACGTAAATTGTGCTAAGCATAGAACATACCATTGTTAACTAAAATTAACATGGTATCAGAGCCCAGGTGAAGACAAAGCCCAATCAAGAGTTTGAAAAGCAATCACTAAGGAAAGTTGTTGGACAAGAATATTGGTCTAGCTTCAATGACGACTACATCATACTTCAAATCTGAGGACAAGCTCAAGGACAAATCCGACTATCATGCATGGAAGATGACTTTGGATTTGACTTTGGAAGAGAATGATGCTAAGGACTATGTAAAGAAAAGAGTGGTGGAGTCTCCTTCAAATGCACTTGCTGCTGCAAAAACAAAGTACAAGAAAGGTGAGGTTAAAGCTAAGAAACTTATTGTAGATTCCTTTCAAAAGCATTTGGTTGCCTATATTTCTTATTTGGAAACATCCAAGGAGATGTATGATAAGTTGGTTGGGATGTTCAAAGTAAACAATAAAAATCAAGTCCTCTTTCTCAAGAACAAGTTGAAAGATATCAAGATGGATACAGGAGAATCTATTCAATCCTACTTCATGAGGGTTACCAAGATCAAGAATGATCTTCTATCTATTGGAAAAGTTGTTGGTCATAGGGAGCTCACTCTTATTGCACTTGGAGGTCTTACAAGAGCATGGGATGTGTTCAACACCACCATCCTCAACAATGACAGGATTTCAAGTTTTGATGAATTATTGGCTAGATGCACACAAGAAGACCTAAGGATGATGGAGAGAGATAAGCCCTCAAATGGAAATGATACTACTGCCTGCGCCGCTCATGATAAGAGGAAGAACAATGTTGGTCCAAGGAGACAAGGTCAAGGATTTAAGTCTGGATTCAAAGAAGAAAGAAAAGGAAGATGCTACAATTGCAACAGGTTTGGCCACTATGCTAGAAACTGTCCTCACAAGAACGATACTCTAAGGGATGATGACAACAACAACCACAACAACTACAAAGGTAATGGCAAACAAAGGAACAACAAGTTCAACAACAAAGGAAAGAGGAATGCTCCCGCTACTCGATATGGAAATGGTCGTCCTCCAAAAGAGCAAGAAATTCGAGGCATGAGGAAAGTAATGTTGTAGAAAAACAAAACGAATTTTATCTTATTTCCGTTTTATCTATTGCCTCTCCTTCGAATACATTTGATCATTGGTTGATTGCTAGTGGAGCCTCAAGGCACTTCACTGGGTACAAAGAGGCTCTCTCAAATTTGGATGAAAAGAAGACTAACTTGCAAATCATACTTGGAAATAATGCCACCTATCCCATGAAAGGAACAGGTACTGTCACTTTTCACTTGAATCAAGGTCAAACCATTCATCTACAAGAAGTATTGTGTGTGCCCGATTTGAAGAAGAACCTGGTATTTATTTTTGCGATGAAAGATAACGTCTTCAAGGTAGCATTCATTGATGGAAAGGCACATATTTGGTAAAGAAACCCTAAAGATGCATTTACATTTGGATTTAGGGTTGACGGTCTTTATCAAGTTGGAGGAAGTCCTTTGGGAGCCTGTTGATGCCTCGAAAATCGCTGCAACAACATTGGGGAAACCACCCGGTCCGGACCTTAGTACAGCTCCTTTTCCGTTTGGGATAGTGGCTCCGACTGGGGGGTAATGGGACCAGTTTCCCAGAAATAGATAAATGGGATGAATGAATGCTTTGTAAATAACACTAGTGATAGGCGGAAGGCTGGAACTATTGACAGAAATATAAGTAAATGAAACTATCCCGGGAATCTATTGAGCTCTAAAGCGTAGCTTTTGATGCTCTATATCTAAAAGACAAACATATAGATGACTGTATCTTTAAGGCATAGATATTGAATCATTTAAGATTGTTGTGCTTAAATAGTTAAGCGCAGCGATTGAAGCGAAATTACTACACTTTATACATTCATATCATTATCATATACACGATTTAAAGGTAAAGGCACATCATATAAACACCCAATAGTGGAATGAATAAGATTTGTTGTTATAGCGCATGCATACAATCAATGATAGCAAGAATAATTGCATAACAATTCACATACACAGAATGACTTCAGACAAAGATAGAAATACCATTTGAGCTGCTTGCCACTCCCAGATATCAATTGCTATGTGTAGTTCTTCCCTTAATGCATAAACATTCCTCAATCAACGACAATAGTGCACAATTGTGTAAAGAAATTTCTCCATTAAAGTAAGAACGACTGGTCGAGTTCCATAAAAGAATAAAGGCTGAAGCACAATAGTGCAAACTACAGTCTGTTAAGTCTATTACAAAATTTTACGACCCTTTCTAAAAACATGAAAGGGTCTATAAATACTATACTAATCTAAATATCTATAAAACAGAAATGCTACTTAAGCTGATATCAATAACTTTTGTTGTTATTTCGGCTGGCGATCTGGGGAGCTGGAGGATGATTCATTCGGTCGGCTGCTTTCCTTTGAATCTGAGCTGATTAATGGCAAGCATTGGCTCAATTTCCAGAGGTTTTTTGAGCCGCGAACTAAGCTGGGCAGCATAGGTGGCGTCTTGGATGTCGGGAATCATACAATGGATGGCATCTGTTAAGCATTTGAGGGCGGCTCTTTGTTCATGAGGCTTGACTAAGAAGTGCCAATATGTTTCCATGTTTAAACTATTAACTCCGGCGATTAATCTTCCTCTACCTTCTAACTCTGGATAACACGTTTGCTCCAATGCATTTGCTGTAGTAACCTTTCCAGGTGTACACTGGGAAATCATGTTTGCTATGTAGAGAGTGTCGTTAACTAGATCAACTAAATTGTTAGAAGTTAATCTACACCTTTAAGCTGCTCTCTCTGCCTTCAACACCTGTGTGTGCCATTCCGTGAACATTATATCTTTATGAACCTCAAGTATCCTTGGCAAATTGGAGGCTTTTCCCGACTTCGAATCTTGCCATTCAAGATATGTAGTAATAGCTTCATCGGCTTGATTCAAGTCATCCCTTGCCTTCTCTACCTGCTCATTTATGGATGTAGTTAATTCGCAGAGTGGCTCCACTTGAGAGAGTTGTTGACACAAGAGTTTAATTTGCGATATCAGCGCATTGTTTATCAACATCGCCTCTTTCTTGAATTTTGTTATCTGCGAATCTCCTTTGATATTTTCTAGCTGCGCTGTTATTTGAGCGATATGCTCATCCTTGGTCTTCACCAATTTCTCATTCGTTGCTTTCAATTTTTCCAAAGCCTCCGTTAATTCGTTCTGTTTTTGGATCGCTGCCTGATCAATCCTCTGTTTCTCTACTTCCAATTGCTGAGCCAATTGGTTATTTGTTTGCTGTTGCACCAATAACTGCTCGTCTGTCTGCGCTGTCCTCTGTTGTTGTGCCGCTAACTGCTCCTCCGCTTGCATTACCCTCTGTTTTATCTCAGCTAATTCTATCTGTAAAGTGGAGATTTCTTGGTCTTTAGTCTTTAATAAAAGACTCACCTCCGATGCTTTGTCGATAGTTGCAGCTGAATAAGCTCCAGCGAACTGTGACAATTTGGTTAAATCATCGGAGGGATCCAGTTTCTCCTTCCACACTACATTGCCCGTGACCGTTTGTTCTGGAAAGATAGAAGGTTGATCAAGCCTTCGTCTCTTCCTCGATCGTTTTACCACTGCTCTGTGCCTTGGGCTGTAGAAGACATCCAATGGTGGAATATCTTCTACTTGTAGAGTGATTTGGTCGCTGGGACCTTTCGGAATTACTTCAATATCTTTAGTTTTAGGTGGGCTGCTGGTTCCACTCAGAACCTGAGATGAGGTATCGTCCTGCACATTGCTGGTTTTAGGAGTATCGGTACTTTGTGAGTCTTTTCCTCCACTGATAATGGTGTTGAATTGCTGCCATTCCTTTTGCAATTCAGGGTCTGTGATAGCACCCACGTTAGTATCGGTGGTTGTCTGTTTAGACTAAGACTCCTTCAGCAATTGTTCTTGTTTTTTCTTTTCTTGCTCTTCGTGTTCCTTTTGCCGCATCTCCGCCTTCTTTCTTTGTTGTTTATCCTCCTGCTATTTGCGTTGTCTATCTTCCTGTTCTTTCTTTAAGAGCTCTTCCTGTTCTTTCTTCAGCTTCTCCTCTTGGTCTTTCCTTTGTTGTTCCTCCTACTCATTATTATTTGCTTTCGTTGTAGCAGGAGGTTTCTTTGTCTGTTGTTGGCTATGCTCGCTTGATGATGCTGCTTGGGTTGACGTTAATAAATCTAGAGGCAGAGTTTGCAACCTCTGCTCTCTAAGTTCATTAAACTCAGTTAACCCTTCATCGTTGTATCGCATCTTGGCGAGTTCTTTGGCTTGACCTATTGATTCAGCTGAAGAGAACACATCATTGAACATATCTTCTTTATGATCAAATGTTGCTAATTTGGCATGCTCCAAAGCGGCATATGCAGTTCGCTTTGGGTCGAATGCTCTATTCAGGATTGTAGCCAGATTTAGAGCTTGAATCTTTGTGGCCTCTTTTTCAGCATGTTTAAGATCATGCAGGGTGAAGACACCACATCTGAAGGGAAAAGTAGGCCAGCCCCTTTTCTTCTCCTTTTTGAGAGTCTGTGTAGTGCTCTCAACTGTAATCTGGTATGCAATTTCCCTTGCTAGCAATTTATCAGGAACATATAAGGGGAGGACATGAGGATTGGCTTGGCTGCCAAAGACTCTAATATAAGTAAAATGCTCTTTACCAAACCAATTAGCCACTGCTGGCAAGTAAAAAGAGGCTAGGTAGGAGATCCTTGAAATGGGTTTATCAAAAATTGAGTAATAAACAGGAACCATGAAACCATTACAAATCTGATACAAGTGGTTTTTATAGGATGACTTCCACATCTTGCGATGATAAATATGAATGGGCGAGGGGTCCTGTATAGTCCACCTCCAACCAAGGATAGGGAATTCAGAATTGAAACACAAGGTATCTAGGATATATGCACTATAGTAGAATGGGGGAATTTTCCTCTCAGTGACTCTAGTTTTATTCCTAAAGTAACTAACAGCTACTGCTAGCTTATCTGAAAGGATAGTAGCCCAATCCATAATCGTGCTGTTCACTGTCGCCTCCATAAGAGGAACCATCTCAATGGTAAAAATGGCAGAGTCGTGTAAACCCCACAATCTACACATCATTATACCGGCATAGCAATAAGGAGAAGCCAAAGAGTCGACTGAGTACTTACCGGAGGATTCGTGCTTGTGTTTATTTGGATTTTGCCTCCAGTCCTTGATAGGTTCGGACTCAATCTCGTTCTCTCTTGCGAACTTCCCCAAAAAGGCGCTATTGTATATCTTCTCCGGCTTAGGCAAATGATACATTTGCCTCAGATCTTCTGGCTTAAATGACCCAAAAATCCTTCCATCCCTTGTGCTGAAAGTTCTATCTGTGATGGGGATTTCTTCAATCGCCCATCGCACAACATCTGTATATGGGAGAATTTGCTCCCTTGCTGCTATCCTATGGAGGAAAGAGTCGGCCAAATCCTTGAGAGTGCATTCCGACTTTTTTAATGAATCCGCGGTAGCTTCTTCTACCATCTGCGTTGGTTTCTCGGCCTCAATTAAGTCATAAGTTCCTTGCCAAGTGACTCTGGCGAGGCCTGCGCATGTTGTGTCGGATATTAGGCCCTTTTTGCTGTTTGCTGCGGCTTGTCCGGCAATAGGTGGATTAGAAGAACCTGCGATTTTTTTTTGACTTCTTGCCCATCATGCCCGAACTCCTGTCTAAGACTGAATTCTGCACAGAGAGGCAATTTGGCATAACACAGAGATAGCGATAAAACTCACAATTGATAGCAAATGAATAGATAAGCACTGATATATTTTGCTTGTTTAAAACCGGTGCGGAGACAATCTATAGGCAGATCTTAGGACATGAATCCATTAAATGACCATATAGAGCCTGCCACCTTATAAATGCCTGTTATATCAATGTTTGGTCGAAAGATCTCTTTAAGCATGCAATGGACGTATTGGCAGCCGAGCGGGAGTGATTATGCCTTAAATAATAGTAAATTGAGCTTTCCAATCACTTTAACGGCTTTCTATTGAAAACCGTGCCTTATCGCATCGCATCGGGGGGTATAACAAGACTGGCTTAACAATGCCTTGAGTATCGGCGATCGCCGATTGCGATATCGCATCGGCGAAACTCATATGTGCTTTAAGTTTCAAACAAGGGGACCTGCCGATTGCCGATTGCGATATCGCATCGGCGAAAGGCATGTGTGCAATGATATTAAAATAAAGGGGATGTGCCGATTGCTGATCGCCGATAGCTTATCGTATCGGGGCTTTGATATGGGGTGCTTTGGTGGTGCATTTAGGTATCGCCGATCGCCGATCGCCGAACACTATATCGCATCGGCGGAAAGCCTTTAAGTCATTTGTTGCATCCCTCATGTCATTGCGATATGCGATCTTGCGATCGCTTTATCGCAATGACCGAATATTTGCTTTATTTCTTTTTTAAATGGATATTGCTTTAAAGGGTTTTTCGTAAAGCGCTCCTTTGATTATCGGACTTTTGTTAAGTAAAAGTTTTGATATCAATTTTATTTTAAAGGGACCCATTTCATATTTTAATGTTTTTATGAATAAAAATAACATGAAATGGGGGGTTGTTTGTAAAGCACAACACCTGGGACAATGCTTATAATGTCCTCTTAATGGTGAATAAGAGGTCAGTAAGCTAAAATCCTTCACCTAGCGACTCTATTTATGAAATATGTCTTCATGCAGGCATACAAGATCTGAGTCGGATCGAGGGATTTTCTCTCCTTTCTCATATCCATAGAGATTAGTTAGAATTGCATCCATTAGACGTAGGTTAGAAGCCTCACTTGTTGCTTCTGCCTATGTTCTATCTGAATTACCTTCACAATCTAACCCTTTACAGCCAAATCCAATACCTGTTGAATTATCAAATCTTCCCCAAAAATTTTAGAAGTCCTTTCTAGAGTAGTATATATTCAAACTGCACTTTTATTCCATCAACTTGAGGCTTTTGAACTTCCTTATTCCCACTTGGAACCTTCTCACAGTGAATAAGATCCTAAACTTTCTCTTTATGAGTTTAAACCAATTGATTTTAAATCTTCTTTTGTACATACTTATCCATCCACTTCTACTAAATATGAAGAGGAACTTAGTATTTGTACTAATCCTCTAGCTTTTGAGGATCCTAAAAAGGTTTTACCTGAAGTTCAAAAGTTAGTTATTAATCCTCAATTCTTCCAAAAACCCAAACCTTCATTACCCACTTCTTCTAGTAAAGTTGTTTCTCCTAAAAAGACCACTCCATCACAGCATCAAACGGTTGGTGTTCACCAATTGTGGTTGCACATTATGAAACCTTAGTCCTCTGACCAGCAACCCAACTTCATGTTTTTCCTGATGGGTATTTAAAACATTTACCTAGATTTAATGGAGAGATAGGGTCAACTACTAAAGATCACTTAGTTGCATTCCTATACTTTGTTGATAACATGAATATTAAGCATTAAGATGTCTACACAAGACTTTTTTCTCAATCACTTGAAGGAAATGTTAGAATATGGTTCAGACAACTTCAAGCTAATTCCATTAATTCATGGTCTCAACTAGTCAATGTTTTTCAAAAATCAATGGGGAATAAAAAATGATGGCGTTTACTACTTAACAAAATTTGAAGACTTGAAAAGGAATCATGGTGAGCCCATAGTTGATTTCATTAAGAGATTCAATAAACTTTATAACAAGATGCCTCCAGATTGTAAACCTCCAGTTATTGCTGCAAAATTTAGGTTTTCCAAGGCATTTGAAGATGAATTTTCTGTAATTCTTAGGGAGAGAAAATTAGAAACTTTAGCAGACATGCAAACTAATGAAATTGAAGTTGAAGATAATAGATCAACATCTGCTAAATTTAAAGCTAAGGCAAAAAAGGCTGAAAAGAGAATGAAATCTAGAGAAGAAGGTACCTCATCGTCAAAAACTAAAGATGAAGAACATAAAATTGATTAAATAACCTCTCTTCTTAGAAATGTGTCTAACAGAATCTCGAGAATGGAAACTCAATCGAGAGTAATCCAACAAGTTGCAAATAGACCACATGTTCAATATAGAAGACCTTTTCAACCTTAAATTTCTCTAAGAATAAACATTAATCAACAAATTCAACCTCCACTTATGATTGATGTTCAAGATCCTGAAGAAACTATTCCTATCAATACAAATTATATCAATTATTTTGAAGATCCATCGTCACAAAGTGTTATTGTTGCAATTAGTGAAGATCAGCCTATGATTCAAAATCAAAAAAATTATCAAATTTCCAAGTATCAAGTTTTTTTTTTTGAATTCATCACTGTTGAATTAAATAGAAGGTATGATCTAAGACCAAGACTAGGACCTGGTAGAGCAGTCAAAAAGGTTACCTTTGATGAACCTCAAGTAAAATCAGCTAAAACACAAACATCATCAATCCAACCACAGAATCAGTTACAAGAACATAATATTCCTAAAAAATATATTCCAATTGTTTTTAATGTTGAAATAGAGTTAGAGAGAGTTAAAATTCCAATCCCATTATCTGAACTCTCCAAAAATCCAGGTTATAAACATCAAGTCTCTAAATGGATTCAATCTTCAAGTGTTGATGCAAAGGGGGATGTCATTAGTTTACAAGATGAAAAACCTCAAGTTGTTTTTGGTTCTAGTTCATATATGATTTATGAAAGTGTACCTCCTTTTCATGTCACCTTGAAAATTAATGATTACCTTTTATATAATTTTATGTTAGATTCTAGTGCTTCCCATAATATAATGCCTAAAGTAATCATGGAACAACTTCAATTACAAATCACTAGAACATATCATGATCTGTATACTTTTGATTCCAAGAAAGTACCTTGCCTCGGATTAATTAAGGATTTAGTTGTAACACTTGCTTATATTTCTGTCAAAAGTGTAGTTTTGGACATTGTTGTTATAAATATTCCCGCAAAATTTGGAATGTTATTGTCAAGATATTGTTGTGTCAAGTTAGGGGGAAGTCTGTAAATGGACATGTCTTATTCTACAATCCCATTCTATGGAGGTGAACTTTTAGGACTATATAGAGAAGTAAGTGTTGAGGGAATTGCTCCCCTAGGGATTTTGGGTCGAAACCCTAGCAGACTGAAAGTTGTCTAAACATAGAAACACACATTCACACAGCCATTATGCTATGATAAGAAAATTCTATAGTAAGAGGGGCGTACCTCAGGTCCTACGTTCGAGAAGTTCCTCAAGGGTCCAAACCCTTCTTCAAGTCCCTTTCGCTCCTTTGTCCTGTAAAACAACCAATTCCAAAGAATACAGTAGTATATGGACAAAGACTTATAAAGAAATCATCTTCATGTTATAAAAGAAGGTAGTTAGTTATGAACTTTAAACAACCATTCACATATGAAATTCAAACATGAACATCATAAACATAAAGAAGAAGCATATCGGGAACCAAGACGTGTTTCTTTATTATAGACAAATAGAATGTACAAAAGGAGTAATATCACCTGAGTAACCTTTCGCAGGCTCCAAGCAAAGCTTCCTTCCGGATCCGTCCAGCCTCAAGCCTTTAGCATATCTCCTTCCAAGACTCACTCCATGATGCCATAACTAGTGGATGAACATCAACACACAAGAAAACAAGGGTTTCCTGTATAAATGGGGGAAGTGCATAAGGCACAAGGGTCTTCAAACCTGGTCAGGGGAAAAATTTCAGTATAATAACCTTTCTCTCTCTTCTCTCCTCCCTTTAGGCCTTCCCTTTGAGGCCTTTTTCTACCTCTCCCAAAGTAGTTTTTTAGTTGGGAGTTGGTTGGGAACAGTTGGGCCACGGGCACTAACAGGTGATCAGCAGGTAAAACCCGTGATCTCCGCCCGAAAATAAGGAGTTTTATATTTTTTTAAGTGTTTTAATACATATACGTGGGTTGGGTATATGCCTACCCGCGTATGCACGCGTTTAACTCAGGGCAATGTCGCGTACAAGGAATAAAACACTGTTTTTTAAATTTGAGACCAGGTCTAGAAGGAGGGGTTGCCCTAGGCCATGAGTGCAGCATCACAAACCATAATAGTGAGGTTTGGAGGTATAAAAAATTCCCCCTAATATATGAGGTCAAAAGGGGAACATGATGGCCGAAATATATTAAGCAAGTACATGGAAAGGAAATCTGCCAAAAACTGAGGAGTACTTCACCAGAATTCAGCCTGCCAAGCCACAAAAGGAAATCAGAAAGAAACGTCGTTTGAGGTGGGCATACCCATGCTCAGAGAAAGCAAAGCATGTCCACATATCAAATACAAGCGGATCCACTAAGTATACAAGTATAAATGACTGGAAAATACATAATGGGTCATCTGATCATGATCGAACAAGTACATGTCTGAATATCACATATAAAACTGTCAATGATGCTGAGAAATACAACGGATCATTGATATCAAAGACTGATCCCGAAAGGTACCAACTGAACATGATGGAAAAGGATGGTACTACACTGCAAACTCAGGTGCTAGCATATAGAATGTCGCCATGACTGACTGCAACATATAAGGTGGAGTGGTATCAACTAGCAGCAACAGGAGAAACTGTTAAGTGAACCAATGAATGCTGATACAACCTGAGGTCTTCACCAACCGTTGTGGTACATTTATACACCATGGGAATAAATGATCCGAAGTCGACCATGTGAGAAATCGTTTGATTACCGGTCATTGATGTATACCGTTAACAAACGCAAGACTACTCACCGATAATGATAATGAGCGTCAAGGTACCCAGTACAAACAAACAAGTGCGAATAAATGAGCTGAAGTCGAACACCTGTAAGAATCTATCGATCAGGAGACAATGATGGTTTCCCACTGTCGACAGCGAAGGATCTACCACTAATGACTGCAACCCCCAAGGTACTGCCAAATGGACTCTAGATCTTTGCCCCAGAGCAATGAGTCGGAGTCGATAGGGAAAGATCCGCTAGAAGGAAGGCATTAAGGCATCCTTCATCAATCTAGCGCGAGTGTAACCCGTAGGCCAATAATGTGGAAGCAATCGGACGAAAGAGATGTAGTAACCCAACCGAAGTACGTTTCTGGCATACACAAGATGTGGCTAGCGCACGACAGAAACCCTCTAAACCAACCAATAATGAAAGCCGACACAGAGGCGAGGTATCCACCAATAGGGTCAAATGGAAACCAAGGCACTGCACGAATCCCAATGTGTGATAATGTAAACTGACATTGAACACAAGGGAAACAACTCAATCAAATACCCATGATACTGATCGATGTTGAGCACAAGGTAACCTATCAATAATGAAAATAGGGCCAGGGTGCAGCTCTAGGTCTGTCCTCAGAGTAAGATGTCGTCGTCGATAAGGACAAGACCCGCCGGGAAGAAGTCAATGGAGACCTTCTCAAACCGACATGAGTAAAGGACCAATATAACTGATGTGATAATAGACATGACACTGACACCAGGGATGGCCGACTGAAAAATGAGTCAAGAGACACCACAGAGAGGCCAACTCAGGCTAACTTCCCTTAAACAAAAGCACGACTCAATGTGACTATATGGCAGCATATGATAACTCTGTATAAGTTCGTCATGCAGGAGACACGAATGAACCCTCCATATGATTGGAAGAGATAACCAATCGGGGGAGAACTGACTCAATAACAAGGTTACGACATACCTAAGTCAAACTAAATCCCACCCACATGGAGGAGACTTTGTTTTGAGTGCTTTGTTCAAGCGCGACATGACTGACTCTAGCTGCCAATAATAAATGGAAATATTGTCCCGTTCCCGCTCTTTTTGGAATATTTAATTTTTTTTGTCTTTTTCTATTAAGCTCGAAAAAGAATAAAAAAATGCTATGGTATAGTGGAAAGAACGAGTGTCGATGAAACAGATGATCTAGTTCCTGGGAATGGAACATTCCTATGCTCAATGCAGGTCGGCGAAAACTAGTCAGTGACACTCAAAGGTGTGTTCCTTCCACGGGTCACGGTGTGTCAAGTTGTAGAAGTCAAAGGTATGCAAGGTTGATTTGGAAGTCGTCATGGTCAAAATTTGGCTTAAACACGAGTCCAAGTGAAGCCGACTCTAGGCCAAAAGGTGCAATTGGTCAACATGCAATGCAATAGTTCAACTCAACACAAAGGAGCCTCTAGGGTATAAGGCCAGAACAAAGTGAAGAACCTAAGAGGAATGAGTCTTTAACGCATAAGTCATGGTGGGACTACAGAGGACTCCCGAGCCTACTCAAATTGGAGCAGCATGGGCAACAAATATCAGTGAGGTGCTAACTACGATGCCCATGTAAAGGATGGCTCTACCATCGTGTCATGATTTTAAAAATCGGCGAGTGAAGATGGCTTACGAACCATAACACGATGGGATTGACCCTATGGTAGATGTATCGAGAGATGGAGGCTAGTATGCATAATGCAACGGAAAAATGATGTCCCTAACCTATATGCTAGTGAGAAAACGATACCTGCCATGACGGGTCAACAGTCATGGAACCATCTCGAAAAAGTCGAAAATGTCCAAAATATCCTGAAAAAACAAACTATTCTCGACATTCCAAGCTCTCAAGTTAAAAGTCACATGAGGCCAAACAAAATAAAATTTTGAAAAAAAATTGCATTTTCAAAACTTATAAAAGGGATTTTGGACTCACCATTTTTACCAATTGAGTTAGAGAGCAAATATTTGGAGCCAAAGGAGCAAATTTCCCGTGTGCCAAATTCGACCGTTCAAATTCTTCAAAATCTTCCAGGTAACTCTTATACTTAGCTTGCAATTCATTGTGACTAGTTTTAGGATTTTTCATTGATGTTTCACCGTTGAACTATTGTTCAAAATTTCACCGCAGCGTATACACGGGTTGATAATATGAAACCCGCGTACACGCGGGCCGTATATGCGACTGTGTACAGTAACCCGCGTATACGCCGTGAACCAATTTTAATCAAAAACTAACGGTTGAAACTCAATTTTTTCTTAGGATGACGATCACATGGCGTGAAAGAGAACATGCAGCGGTGGATAATGAAGTTATGAATGATCCTCAAGCCTTGGATGCTTTACGGGGATGCGGCTTGCTCAAATTCTTCAAACTGCCAAACATGAAATCCAATGTACGACTGCTTGAAATGCTCATTGACTATTGGGATGTCGAGGAGGAAGCCTTCATGATTGATCAAATGCCACTCAGAGTAGAAGTGGAGGATATTTATTTTATCACGGGCCTTTCCTGAAGGGGAGAGGTAGTACAGTCCTGGGGCAGGACATGGAGCAGTCTCACTATAGAGGACTACGTACAGATATACTGCCCAGGACATCCCAAGAAAGTTGGGAGCTAGATCTCTATTGCACATGTGGTGAGTTTATCATTGAGGATCATCCTGTTCACCATAGCTCGAGTGAATGGATCATCCTCTCTGCATCAGGCATCACGGCTCACCATGAGCATGGCAGTTGATTGTCTCACTACTGTATTCGACTGGTGTACTCCTCTTTTGGCCAGCGAGAAGAGCCAGCTCACTTCTATTAAGAGGGGACAGACCAAGAAATTTGGCTACGGGACTATCTTGTGCACTTTCTTCTTCGAGAGGATTCCTGCACTCCGACCCAGCGTAGCAGTTTCCATTAGCACCCCACACGATCCACGCATGGGCCGGTGGGATGATCTGATGAAACGTCTAGGGGGTGGGGAGGTTCCTAGGACTGCTTTCGACGATGACTTCTTCACCTAGTTGGATCAACAGATCATCACCGTAGACGACTACCCCTATGTTGGGCTGGATTTCTGAGGAGATCCTGACCTAGCATTACCGTCGGACGTAGCATGGGGCGAGATTGGTAAGGATTTTATGATTTTATGATTTTTTTGGATTTTTCAAATATAATGATGCATTTTGAAAAATATTTTTTGATGAGATTCAAATGACTAATATAATGATCATGATCCAGAAATTGGGCCAGTACGACCAGATGGACTCCCGCGGCATAGACGACGCGGCCGAGGAGCCGAAGAGGCGGCTGCTGAGATGGAACGGACTCTACACAATGTCCAACGACACTTGACGAGACTGAGTTGTTGAGTACCGATGGCTGCTATAGAGGACCTTCCTGAGGATATGCAGCGTCATGTGGTTGGCATGCCACGTGACTGGGTTCGCACTTTTCGGCGTGTAGCCAATGCGATATTTACCTACTTGGCCGCTCATCCTGAGCCAGGGCATTAGATATGCCAGACATGATTATGGGCATTTGAGTCCCAATTTTGTATATTTTTTGACAGCATATGTACACTCGAGATGCTTTTATATATATATATTATATAAATAATATGATAAATATATATATTATATATATATAATACAGTTTCACTTTTTGATGCTTGATTTTATTATGATGAATGATTGATGTCCCAGTATAATGCTTGATTAGTGATAGAATCAGCTAACCAATTATGAGATCTTGGAATGTGCAAATAATTATTATAAATAAATGATCTTTGCAACAACCTCACCCTTAAATACTAGCGATATAAACATGGATCCTTTACCCGATAAATGTTGTTTAATTGAGACACTATCAATTGAGAATCGAGATAAACTACCAACGAGTCAATCTCATAAGAGATTGCCTCAGATAGTAAATTAATAACGACAGTATACTCAGCCATATTATTTGAAGCGGGACCAATGCATACACCTCTTGATACCATCAATTGACCAGTTGGAAGCGAGATTCCAAGTGTGCCGACTAGCACCATCGGCGAACCCAAAATAGACCAAGTCATCCATCAATACCTGCAACAGCAGACCAAAAATTGTTGACATCACAAAACTCTCAATGATATATGTACAAATATACGTAATATACAAAGAAGCCATTGCCTAACTCCTACTTAAGCAAAGTCTTCCTTTAGGTAGAGCCCGTTTCGGGGCTCTGCCAGCTTGTTTCCCTCAAAATCGATTAACTCATACGACCCTTTTTCTAAAACTCGTTTAATAATGAAAGGATCATACCACATAGGCTTAAACTTTCCTGCCCCCAAGCTGTCTTTATCTTGGTCATAGACCAAGATAAGGTCACCTTCAGAAAAGATTCGAGGACGGACAGATTTATCATACTGTGTTTTGACCCTTTTCTTATGAGCCTCATTCATCGTGGCGGCATCTTGACGCTGCTCATCGAGATGTTCTAAGTGAAGGAGGCGCTCTTCGAGACTCGAAGTCTCTGGAAGGAGCTCTACAGCTAACTTGAGAGATGGAATTTCACATTCGATCGGAAAGATAGATTCCATCCCGTAAACCAACTGAAAAGGCGTAAAACCAGTAGCAGTCTTTACAGAGGTCCGATATGCCCAAAGAGCCGAATACAACACAACGTGCCAATTGGACCGATTTTGTCGATTTTCCGTTGGAGTATCGTCTTAAGATTTTTATTAACTTCCTCGACCTGTCCATTGACCTAAGGATAATAAGGAGACAAATTCTCTTGGTGGAAACCTAATTTAAGAGCCAATTCAAACATCAGTTGATTCTGGAAGTGACTGCCATGATTAGTGACAATCTCTCTCGGGACACCGAATCTTGAGATAACATGATTGAAAAGAAACAAAGTTTTCGTGTCATTATTGTTTTTATAAGTGGGCATGGCCTCAGCCCACTTCGTAAAGTAGTCTACGGCCACAATAATATACATATGATTCGCCACTGAAGGCGGATTACAAGTTGTAAAATCAATACCCCACTTAGTAAAAAGACCGACGGTGACAACGGGAAAAAGAGGAGCTGGATGAGAACGCATCTTTCGAGTAAAGATCTGACAAGGGTGACAGCGTTTGACCGCTTCTACACATTCTTTAAAAAGTGAAGGCCAAAAATAGCCAACACGTAAGATGCGCTGGGCTGTAGCAAGCCCCGATAGATGACCACCACAAGCTCCACTATGGCAATCATTAATCACTGACTCTACTTCCTCCAAGGTTAAACAACACCGAAGGATTGAATCAACCCCTCGACGGTATAAGGTATCGCCAATGATAACATAATTTTTAGCCAGGTGCCGTAATTTACGACGTTCATCCTTGGAGAAAGTAGAGCGAAACTTCGAAGTCTGGATATAGACAATGATATCTCCATACCAAGGGTCGAGTGAAGAGATGAGGAATAAATGTTCGTCGGTAAAACTTTCCTCATAAACAATATCCTCTCCACAAGGCAGCTCAGAAATTAGTTCAGCGAAAACCATGGATTTCTTAGACTTGGCTGACAAGAACTCGAGATCAAATTCTTGCAAGATGACTATCCATCTATTATATTTGCCCCCAATCACTCGCCTGCTGAGGACAAATTGAAATGGATTGACTGCCGCTAAGACAAAAGTTTTACATAGCAAGATATAATGACGGAGTCGCTGGACAGCATGGACAGCTGCCAAGGCCAACTTCTCAACTGGAGAATAGCGAAGTTCAGGACCTATTAAGCCTCGTCTTAAATAATAAATCACATGCTCGATGAGAGCATCGTCCTCCTGAACTAGAACCATACCAATGGTTGATTCTGCTGCAGCGAGATATAAAAGGAAGTCTCTGCCATAATCTAGTGGACTCAAAAGCGGGGTAGAGACTAATGCTTTTTTCAAAGCATCGAACGATCGTTGCACAAAGTCGTCCCATACAAATGGAACTCCTTTCCGTAGCAACCGCATGAACCCTTTAGTGATCTCGGCATAGTTTGCTATAAACCGCCTTAAGAAATTAGCCTTCCTTTGAAGACTCTGAAGTTGACGAATTGAGGACGGGGGAGGCAACCGAACTATTGCCTCAACCTTGAAGGGATCAACCTGACTCCCTTCATTTGACACAATGAACCCTAACAACCGACCGGACGTAATCGCGAAAACGCACTTGTTGGGATTCAACCGGATTTTATAAAAATGACATCGCTCGAAAACCATTCAAAGGTGGCTAGGGTGATTAGTTCTCTTTCGAGAACGAGCAGCAAGATCATCTAAGTACGCTTCGATGACATGCTTGATGTCGTGGAAAGAATATGACATGGCTCGTTGAAAGGTAGCTCTAGCATTTTTAAGACCAAAAGGCATCTTTCTATATGCAAAGGTTGTTGGCATTATGGCATAGGTTTGGAGCTATGGCACAGGTGTTGTCCTTGATGGCAACCTTCTTTGGTAACAGATCTCAGTTCAGGCATTCAGAAAGTAGAAAAAGACATATACGCAGGTTCATCTAGACGAAGGCGCGTATACACGCGGGTTATTCATTTCAAAAGCGCGTATATGTTGGTGATCATTCTTTTGGTCCATGGCAGTTAGATCTTGGAACTTGAACCTATGTTTTGGACCATGGCGTCTCGTCAATTGTGTCGATCCCTAGTTTTGGGTTCACGGTATTGAAATGTTATGGTTTTGGACCATGGTATTGGGGAAGGCCTAGGACTATAAAAGAGGAAGGAGATCTTGTGACAAATCACCATCTGGATTATTATTGAAGATTTGAAAAAGTGCTAGAGCTGGTATATTGGATGGTGACGCAGATCTGGATCTGAAGGAAGGAGGAACCTTAGCGCAAAAGGAAGGATAAGGTCTATTCATGGGTCATAATCTTTAAGCCTAAATGATAGTATCTCTGTATGATTTTGATCTGCTTGATGTGGCGCTTATCTGATCTATAAGTCTGATAATCTGGGTTAATTAGTGATTGAATATCTGGAAGAGTGTGTTATAGATCTGTACGCAGGTTCAGTAAAGCGAAGGCGCGTATACACGCAGTTTAGGGGACTTAAAGGCGCGTATACGCGGGTTGTTCCATACGCAGATGCGTATGCACGCAAGTTGCAGACTGTTGAAATTGTGTATATGCACTAAACTGTGATCTAGCTGTTTCTTCTTATTGCTGATGTGTTCTGGGTTCTGTTGTGTGGTTTCTGGTACTATGTTTGGGTACAGTTCGCAGAGAAGTATCTACTTGACTTCATATCTAGTTGGTGAAAAGGAGTTTGGTTGATGAAGAATTTCTTGATGATCGTTTGTTGTTCATGGATCCAGTCTGAAAATTGATGAAACGTGGTCCCTGGAAGAAAGAGAAGGTTGTAGCCTTCTGTAGGCCA
>APFE030734068.1:0-19494 GCA_000404065.3 Pinus taeda
AAACTTTACATCGCTGTTGATGATGATTTTGCGGGTAGTAGGATCCCACAATCTATATCCCTTTGTTCCAACACCATACCCAACAAAGATATACCTTTTAGACTTTGGATCTAACTTAGTTCGCTGATTTTTAGGCACTAGAGCATATGCATCACAACCAAACACTCTGAGTTTAGAATAGTCACAAGGGTGTCCTTTCCATACCTCTTGCGGAATCTTGCAATCTATCGTCGTCGATGGAGATCGATTTATCACATAACAAGATGTTGCCACCGCTTCCGTCCACAACTCCTTTTGCAACCCGGTGTTACTCAGCATACTCCTTGCTCTCTCGAGAAGAGTTATGTTCATGCGTTCAGCAACTCCATTCTGCTGAGGAGTATAAACCGTGGTCTTATGCCTCTCGATCCCTCCATCCTTGCAATAGCTGTCAAACTCCTTGGAAGTAAATTCACCACCATTGTCAGTTCTTAAACACTTTATTGTTCTACCAGTGTTGTTTTCTACCAATGCTCTAAACTGCTTGAAAACTGAAAACACATCAGACTTTCTTTTCAACATGTAGACCCAAACCTTCCTAGAAAAGTCATCAATGAATGATACAAAATAAGACGAAACACCATATGAGGTTGTAGGGGCTAGTCCCCAAACATCTGAATGGATATAATCAAGTATGCATTTACTAGTATGTTTGCCTGTTTTAAACTTTTGTTTACTTTGTTTTCCAAACAGACAATGCTTACAGAAATCTAATTTTCCAGACTTCAGATTTGGAAGTAACATGCGATCAGCCAAAATTTTCAACCTTCTCTCACTCATATGCCCCAATCTTTGATGCCATAAGTGAATGGAGTTACTGTCATGTTCAGACACAGTAGACACAAAATCTGACCCTGTACCTCCATCTAACTGAAATAGGTTTCCTACTTTCTTAGCTTTCATAACTAGTAAAATGCCTTTGTAAATTTTCATTACTCCACCTTGAATTACAATTTTATATCCATTTGAATCAAGTGCTCCTAATGAAATCAAATTTTTCCTTAAATCTAGTACATGCCTCACATCAGTGAATATTCTAGTTGTCCCATCAAACATTTGTAGTTGTATGCTTCCAATCCCAACAATATTACATGTTACATCATTACCCATGTACACAACTCCATCATTAATTGATTTATATTCCTTAAACCATTCTTTATGGATACACATGTCGTTTGATGCCCTGGAATCTAACAATCAATGTTGACCATGATTTGACACATTAACTGATAATACTTCATCACTCATACCTGAACTCGATGTCCAACCTGTATCTGTTGTATTCGCCTCCTTCTTCTCTGTCGAAGACTCTGCTTTTGAAGTTTGCTGCTGTCGCTTCCAACAGTCCTTCTTTAAATGCCTTTATTTGCCACAAAACCAGCACTTTAGCTTACTCTTCTTCCCTTTCGACTTTAAATGTGAGTCGCTCGGCTTCCTGGGGCGTCTTTCTTTCGAACGACCTCTAACCATCATAGCTTCTGATGTAGAGGTTTCGGAATGCGACTTCCTCCTTGTTTCTTCCGATAATAAGGATGCAACTACATCATCAAACTCAATATATTCTGATGAACTAAGACTTATAGAAGTAACAAAACGATCCCATGATTCGGGCAACGAGCACAATAAAGTAATAGCTTTATCCTCGGATGGAATTTTTACTTCTATACTTTGTAATTGCACAAGAAGAGTATTCAAAGCATTTAAATGATCAGCAATCGATGTACCTTCCTTCATTCGCAAACCGTACAACTGTTGCTTCAGGAGAATCCTATTGGTTAAGGATTTGGTCATGTACAGTTTCTCCAGTTTCGTCCACAAACCAGCAGCTATTGTCTCCAACACAATATTAAACAGGACATCGTCTGCCAGGCATAATCGAATGGCACTTACAGCTCTTTCATCCATTTCGTCCCACTCATCGTCTGTGATGTTGTAAGGTTGTTTGGATTTACCCATCAAAGCCTTTACCACGCCTTGTTGGACAAGCAAGTCATGCATTTTCACCTTCCAGATCTCAAAATTATTCTTGCCATTAAATTTCTCAATTTCAAACCAGGCACTTTGAGTTTCGCCATTTATGAACAAAAAACAAATAATCTCAAATATCCAACCAGCCAAAAAAAAAAAAAAAAAAAAAAAAAAAAAAATTGCTTATACCTTTAAAACAAAATATCTTCCCTTCACACAAAAAATTTCTGCCTATGCCTTTACAAAAATAAACTGCTCTTTGCACTTATTTAAAAAACTACCCTTTACACTTATTTAAAAAACTGCGCTTTGCCATATGCACTTCTAAAAAAAATAATATACGTCCTTTTCAAAAAACTTCAATATCCCTTATAACTCTTATTTTTTGTTTAACAAATAATTACGTACTCCTTTTTGTTTAAAGGCATTAAAGTAATTACGCACTCCTCTTTCTTTGGTTAATGGCATTAAAATCATTACCAAATTTCCTTTGATTATTTGTCAAATAGATTCCTTGATAGGACCAGGCAACAGTGCAATTCCAAGTTTTAAATCAACAGAAGATATTTGAATCTAGCGTATGGTGGGAGAAGATATTTCGGCAGGCTTGGCACAAATTGCATAACCATCACAATCACAAAGCCTTCAACTGGCTCAGCAAGTCTCTGATCGCCTTGAAATTCGTAGAACTAGATTTTCGTTGGCTCGATTATCTTCATTAGCCTTTAAATCCCATTTAAAGCTGGCAACAACCATCCGTAAATACCTTTGGACAATTATCGATGCTTCTGCAGCACTCAAAGCTAACAAGGAAGGACACGTAGCTCAGGTTAGACATAACAGAAAGCTTATAAAACTAAAAATGAAGATAGAAAAACGAAACTCTGAAATCGCAGCAAGGGTTAATATCAGGCATATAAAACAGTGTAGTAATTGGCATAAGGACAACACACCGAAAGTATATTCTGCCCGGAATCCGCTCTCACGCAAGGAAATTAGAGACAGTTTCGACCCACAGACCACAAGCAGGTTGGAGCAATCACACAGAGAAGTTAGAGACATTTTCGACCCATTATGTCAAGAAACGTGGAATCAACAACCCACAAGCGGGTTGGAGAAGTTGTGCAGTATGTAGCTAACAATTCGCATAATGGGTGTAAGAACAGAACAATAGAAGTCGATCCAACCTGAAATCAGAAGGTTGGAGAAAGTTGCATCCCACCATGTGAAGAAACGCAGAAACAACAACCCTCAAGATGGTTGGAGCAGCTACGCAGTGCTGGAGATAGCAATTCGATAGAGGCCAACAACAATTTGCGTAAGGAAGATAATGGAGTTTTGTCCAACAATTCAGGTCATGGAGGTAATATAGTTCTACCCTACATGAACATCAACTCAGATAGCGTAATAAACAATGAAACCAACGTATTGAATAACAAATTTAATGATAGCAATAAATTAGACAAGGGATATAATGAATTACACCATAAATTATATAGGAGCATTAAGACAATTAAGTTGAATAACACAATAGACAATGAACCAATCGAGTTAATTAATAAATTTAATAATAGGAATAAATTAGGTAATAGATCTAATGAATTAAATAATAAACTAGATAGCAATACAAATAAATTAACTAATAACCAATGTGATATAACAAAGAACAAGTTAGACAATAAAACAAATAAATTAGATAACAAAATAAATAAGGAATTTAATAATAATTCTATTAACAATAAAAAAATAATTAATATTTCCTCAATTTAATAATAATTCTATTAACAATAAAAAAAATAATTAATGTTTCCTCTTATGAATTAAAGAAGGAAGAAGTTGAGGTCCTTGACAAAGGACTCAATTTTTCCCTAGCCCCCAAGTGGATCCTTAATGAAGAAATTATTTGCAGTCTTGAAGATGGAATCAAAACTCTTAATCATGAACATAAGGAGCTTGTTCGACAAGAATGCGCCATCATCCTTAGAAAAGTTAGACCTCATAAAAGAAATTTAAACCAGGAGCAACTTAAAGCCCTAAGAAACCTAAAATCAATAATGACATTGTCGCACTGACAAAGAGGGTGCCACAATGGTTATGAATCGTGAAGAATACATAAAAAAATGAAAGACCACCTATATAACAGTGGCAGCGATAAGAATCTTGAGAGAAACCCCAACTCTAAAATCACTAAACATGTCAAAAAAGCCATCAAAGAGACAAATTTAGAGGATAAACTAAAAAAGCGCCTCACACCCAATAGTGAAATTACTCCTCGAATTTATGATGCCCAAAAAATTCATAAAGTTGATGTCCCCCTCGGACCTATCATCAATACTATAGGAGCTCCTACATACGAATTAGCAAATTCTATCCCTAGCACCCTAGCCCCTCTAGTTGGTAAAGCCAGCTCTTTCATTAAAGACTCTAGCCATTATGTTGAATTCATAAAGAAAGCTAAGCTGTATCCTGGTGACAAAATCGTTACTTTTGATGTTGTCCATCTCTTCCCCAAGATTCCCTTATATGAAGCAATCTAAGCGGTTAAAGAAGTAGCAGACCCCCAAACTGCAAAGCTAGCTGAAATATGACTCAGTTCTAATTTCTTCACCTTCCAAGGTGAAACTTTCAGCAAACATCAGGGGTTGCTATGGGATCACCACTATCTCCTATCGTATCCAATCTCTTCATGGAAAAATTTGAAAAGAAATCTCTTGACACCTACCCATTAAACCCTATGTTTTGGGTCAGGTTCATGGATGACACCAGTGTCAATTGGCCTCATGGGGATGATGAACTTAATAATTTCTTAAACCACCTCAATAGCATATCTGATGACATCAAGTTTATAATGGAGGTCGAAGAGAATTATTGCATTCCATTCCTTGATATCCTGCTCATAAGAAACAAAGATGGATCTCTGGGGCATAAGGTGTTTAGGAAGAAGGCACATACCGACAATTACCTTCATGTAGATTCGCACCACCACCCAGCTCAAAAGATGGGTGTTCTTCAAACCCTTTTTACTAGAGCCTGCATAATATCGGACGCGATTCACACTGAAGATGATATTGCATACTTAAGAAAAGTATTTACAAACCTAGGGTATAAAAACAAAGACATCATCAAATTCATCCATAAAGCCAGATCCAGAAATAGAAAGGATAAATCTAAAAATCCCCTAACTGCTAATGCATACCTTCCATATATACATGGAGTCATTAATAAGATGGCCAAAGTTCTAAGAAATAAAGATATCAAAACTTCATTCAATCCCATGACGACTATTAAGCAAAGGATGAGATATGTTAAGGACAACCCAGATCACCTCCAGCAAAAAGGTGTTTACATGATCAATTGTTCTTGTGGAGAATTCTACATTGGGGAAATAGGTATATCTTTCAAGATCAAGCTTAAAGAGCATGGTGTTGATATCTGAAATGAAAGAACCTAATCTTTGGCTTTAGCATAACATGCAAGACAGGCCACCACATCTGCCTTGAAAACACTAGGGTAATTTCCAATGAAAGACATCATTTTAAACGAAAATTTCAAGAATCCCTCAAAATCATCAAACACCCTCACAACCTCAATAGGGATGGAGGCTTACAAATTAGTAGAAATTGGATTTCCCTTTTCTCCTGAAATACCAAGGAATAAATATGTTGTCCCCTTTCTCATCATCCTTACCACTCTATATCAACCCCTCTTCTCCCCCTTTGCCCCTCCACCCAACCTGTCACACCCCCAAGCCTACGATAGTCTTTAGACCGTGCTAGGTGAGGTGCGGCACTACCAACTGTTTTCTTTTCACCAATACTTACGATTGTAGACTACGCCTTAACATTCCATACTTAGCTTTATTTTCGTTACCAAGTATTATTGTGTTTCCTTTATACCAATGAACACCCATATACATTCATTATCAACAACATTATATAAGAGAAATGCATAATAGTATAAAGGGAGGGGCAACTTCCTGCAATATGAGTCTGCCTGATATCAATATATATACAGTTTTTCCACTTTTACAAAGTATAGGCTAAGTCCTTGGGAAACCCCAAATTTATACTTAGCCAAATTTCCAACTTCAGCAAACTCGGTTGCCCAGCTCGTCGGCACCTCCGCACAGTCACCGCACGACTCACCAACCCGTCGTTTGCCTTATCGCACGTCTTCCCCAGTTCGCACTTCGTTTGGTCCACAGATACCCAAACAGTGTACACCTGCCCACACGCAGTCCCACTTGCCAACCCTTGGCAACTGCCCAAATCATGTGAAATAGCATGTAGTACCGCCTGCCCAACTCTACGACCTCTGGTTCCAACCTTCGTCTCCACCGCACCGTCGTGCATGGCGCACCCACACCTGGTCGCCTGTCCGCACGCCCTCACCGTGTCGACCAATTCTTCGTTCACCGGACGCCCTACTTGGGCCGCCCGTCATGCACGCCTGCACGAACGCCCTCACCCGGCCGTCTATCGTGCACGCCTACCTAAACACCCTCACGGTCACCCGCACGCCCAACTCGGTCACCCATCATGCAGCTCTACACGGGTGCCCTCACCCGGTCACCCGTCGTGCACACTTGCACGGATGCCCTCACCCGAGTCGCCCATCGTGCAGCCCTGAATAGGCGCCTGCCCGAGTCGCCCGTCATGTAGCCCTGCACGGCGACTTCGCCCAACGTGCACTTCCGCTCCGCCTTCGGCCTGCATCCAAGTGATGTGCTGAGAGATGATGATCCAAGATGGATGGTTGGAATGAGCTCCACGCTCCCCCAATATATACCAAGTGTAGGGCGTGGTCCTCGCTGCCCAGCCGACTCACCCAAAGCCCCTACACCATCGCAAAAGCCACCAAACGCACCATCGGCTCCACACAAGTGTTGGTCGGCCTCCATAGCGTTTGTCACCATGCCACCACACATATATAAACATAGCTCGCTTCCTTCCACATATGCACATAAGTATTATCGCATACTACAGGAAGTTCGCACTTCTTGTAACCGCAGCCCGTTCAGCTCGTCTGTCATTCGTTCAAGCCTCGCCTGTGCGCACGCCTGTTCACCCGCGCACCCAGGAACTGCAAGTCGTTACATCCTCCTCCACCTCAAATCGTTGTCGTCCTCGACAACATACCATCTTGGCAACCATCTATCACCAAGATCACCATACCAAGGTATACACCCGATCGGTATGTCACATATCAGAGATCATCTTAATCCATGACCATCGACCACCCTGTCACAATCTCCACATGCTACTCTCCATTGTGGAAGGTTGGTCCCTCCATCTCAAGCTACATGCCCACTGCAACATATCGTGTCGACCTCATCATGTGTTGTCCTCATGTGAACTGCTTCCATGGTACTCCAACACAATTCTAACACATCTTTGCACACCGCTAGCCCCCATAGCTTGAACTAGTTAGGTAGCTAATCCAACTGTCACACTCAAACCATGAGAATGCACATCCTCATGCCACCATCAGTTGTTTCTCTGAACATCCTGTCACATCCTCAACTTGATCAAGGATCCATCTCCATATAAGTGTAAGACATGCTCAGGTCCATGAAGTAGTCCTCATCTCATTTGCAACATGTTGTCCATGATGTTTGGTGTCAATGTGCTCCATGAAATCAACCACATCTATTCCAACATCATCCATATGTGTGCCTCCTCAATATGGAGAGACCATCTCATCAAACTCCAACTCTCAATGTGTCACATCCAGGTCCATGAAGCAACCTCCATCATATCTGCAATGTGTCATCTCAAGTCTGCCATAGAAACAAGTATACACCTGTCTCATCTATCCATGTGCTGCCCATGATCATAGATCAATCAACTCCCATGTGTCAAAGGTGGTTGAGTCTCGGCTCAACCCATGCCCAAGTGTTGCCACCAACGCATCATCATCGTCGTAACTCCATCACTCCAAAGTGTCTCATATCGATCCTCTACATCAAGTCAATCTCTCAAACCATTCCCATGCATGTACTTGAAAGTATACACCCCATCTTGCATCAAATTCTTGGACCTCAGCTCCTCAATGCATCAGATCCTCCAAGTCCACCATATATGAAGTCTCCCTGGAAGTCACAACAATCTCATCTCATCATGAGCTCCATAAGCCATCCCCAACCAACATCTCTGCAAGCATACAAATCTCGGCCCAAAGGTCTCTGCAAGATGCCTAAGCTCTCCATGTAGTAAGAATACCCCATAGCCTGCTCACAACTCCATCCAAATCCATGGCCTTGTTGTACAAGAATGCACAACCTCTCCATCGACTCATAAGTAAAAATATCCATGTCACATCAGCAAATCCATCTGCACAACATCCCTGCCTTGGCACTCCTCATTGGATGCCCATAAGTGACATCTCTAGAAGTGCTCCTACATCATGTCCCTGCAGAAGATTTCCATGCTCCATGTCTCCAACTTGATGTCCACGACTAAGTTGCCCATGTAGTCCAACCAAGTAGACTCATCACAACAATCGGTCATCCTCATCCAAGTCTGAATCTTCGGTCTACTGAACTCGTTCAACCCAGTCATATCCATGGATCCTCTTCCAACAAAGCTCCCCACTGAAGTTCCTACCAAGACTGCTCTTGTCTTTGACCATGGAAAGTCCACCAAGTGACCAAGTGTGTTGCCCTTCTTCAAATATGTCCATGAGTCCAGTCGGGCACGTACCAATGTGACTAAAGCAGACCCATCCTCCGCAACGATCATCAATGTCCCTTGTCACGGGCCTTTGTACCTTCTACCATAAGGTCACAAACAACCCCAACAAGTCCTGCAACAATCAACAACCCTTGCTTCTCCATACAAGGTCTCATCATAGACATCCATGGTAAGATGCTCCCCAGCATCGGCAAACTGACTTTGCCCTTCCCTGCATACGATCCATCTACCAAATGCTCAAGTGAAACACAAGTATCAATACTTACTTCATGAGGTTCCTCCATATGAGTATCCCCATCCATCCATGTCTGCAAACTGCACGATCCTGGTCCAACTTGATCAATCTCAAGTTCATCCTCCATCATTGTCATGTCTGCAACATCTTCAATCATCACGGCTTCCTCTTCCTTGTCGGTACAATCTGAAACCTCATCTTGCTCCATTGTCCAACCAAGTTGAAGAAGTTCGTCTTCAACATTCTTTTCCAAGACTTCAAGTTCCTTTTGAATCCGAGGGTTCTCTTCTTTCATCCGCTTCAACCTATATAAGATAAGTAAGAGCTTCCCCTTGCATTTTTCCAAACCTGCCATGCCTTGTCATTCAACTTGGCACAAGCACTAAGCTTCACCCCTGCTAAACCTATTTCACGAGCTTCACCAAGTTCCCTGCAACCATGAACCAGCTCTTGTTCCACTTGTGTGAAACAACTTTCTTCACCTGCAAGTACCTGCTTCCACTGTCACTTCGTTACGAGCAACCTTTCTCTGATACCAACTGTCACGCCCCCAAGCCTACGGTAGTCTTTCAACCATGCTAGGCGAGGTGCGGCACTACCAACCGTTTTCTTCTCACCAATACTTACGATTGTAGACTACGCCTTAACATTCCATACTTAGCTTTATTTTCATTACCAAGTATTATTGTGTTTCCTTTATACCAATGAACACCCATACACATTCATTATCAACAGCATTATATAAGAGAAATGCACAACAGTATAAAGGGAGGGGCAACTCCCTGCAATATGAGTCTGTCGATATCAATATATATACAATTTTTCCACTTTTACAAGGTATAGGCTAAGTCCTTGGGAAACCCCAAATTTATACTTAGCCAAATTTCCAACTTCGGCAAACTCAGTTGCCCAGCTCGTCAGCACCTCTGCACAGTGGCCGCACGACTCACCAACCCGTCGTTCGCCTTGTCGCACGTCTTCCCCGGTTCGCACTTCATTTGGTCCACAGACGCCCAAACCGTGTACACCTGCCCACAAGGAGTCCCACTTGCCAACCCTTGGCAACTGCCCAAATCGTGTGAGACAGCACGTAGTACCGCCTGCCCAAATCTACGACCTCTGGTTCCAACCTTCGTCTCCACCGCACCATCGTGCACGGCGTGCCCAAACCTGGTCGCCCGTCTGCACGCCCTCACTGTGTCGACCAATTCTTCGTTCAGCGGACGCCCTGCTTGGGCCGCCCGTCGTGCACGCCTGCATGGACGCCCTCACCCGGCTGCCCGTCGTGCACGCCTACCCGAACGCCCTCACGGTCACCCGTATGCCCAACTTGGTCACCCGTCGTGCAGCTCTGCATGGGTGCCCTCACCCGGTCACTCGTCCTACATGCCTACACGGACGCCCTCACCTAGGTCGCCCATTGTGTAGCCTTGAACGGGCGCCCGCCCAGGTCGCCCATCGTGCAACCCTGCACGGCGACTTCGCCCAACTTGCACTTCCGCTCCGCCTTCGGCCTGCGTCCAAGTGATGCGCTAAGAGATAATGATCCAAGATGGATGGTTGGAATGAGCTCCACGCTCTCCCAATATATACCAAGTGTAGGGCGTGGTCCTGGCTGCCCAGTCGACTCGCCCAAAGCCCCTACACCATCGCAAAAGCCACTAAATGCATCGTCAGCTCCACACAAGTGTTGGTCGGCCTCCATAGCGTTTGTCACCATGCCACCACGCATATATAAACACAGCTCGCTTCCTTCCACATATGCACATAAGTATTATCGCATACTACAGGAAGTTCGCAATTCCTGTAACCGCAGCCCGTTCAGCTCGTCTGTCGTTCGTTCAAGCCTCGCCCGTGCACACGCCCATTCACCCGCGCGCCCAGGAACTGCAGGTCGTTACACAATCCCTCCCATGAATGTTTTATCACATTTTCACTCTTCTTCTCAATTTCGCTATCACCATCTCATACTTCGCCCGAGTACAAATTTATTAACATGTCCCTTTATTCACCCCTTTGGCTCATAATCCATTCATTTCCCCCCTCCCTTCCTTGGCTTTAACCCTTTGTCCCCTATTAATATTAATAACAATAATTACTAATGCCATATTCCTAATTAATATTACTTATATTTTCTAAGAATATGATCTCGTAATTTAGGTAAGAATAAAATTTATTAACAAAAACTAATACATTAATACACTAGTTTATTAAATCATACTTTTATTCTAACTAAAATTCATATACTTAAAATATGGTTTAATAAGATTTATATCAAAATATGGTATTAATAAGATTTACATTAAAATATTGCTATTAATAAAATATATATTAAAATATAATAACATAATCTAATACATTAGTTTATAGAAATCTAGATTCAAATAATTATTATAGGAAAGAAAAGTTAATTCTATACTCATAAATCTAAAAATAACTGTAAGTAAATTAAAATAAGACTTATAGTTAAAACAAAGCATATACTTCTAATGGCATAGAATAAATTAAAATTAGGATTCTAATTAAAAAATAAATATTCAAAATAACCTCCATTTTTATTTTTTTGTAGATTCACTCCCAAAGATGAGTCTTGTTCTAGACTCCAAACGTAGACTTAAAAATGAAGATTGTTTCAAAATAAGTTGTTATATCATAATCATTAAAATTATTAAATAAATGTTATAATATGATGCCATGATATGATTCTCCAAATTATAATAATGATAAACCACACTAATTAATTCAATAACTCAACCATTATAATAATATTAATTTGGGTTTTTCATAGTTCATTTTTAAAATTTTATACCATTTTAAAAAAAAAAATATTATTATTTCTAGTCTGGTCATCTTTCCAAATAGTAGTCCTTATTTATAGACTTCTTTGCGATTCGAAATATAAACCACTGTAAATACATATGAAAATCTCAAATTCCTCTATGAAGAATTAAATGCTTATTATTAATAAATAAAATTATACTTTAAAAATATAAATTTACTTATAAATTAAAACATAATTCGAAAAAATTATATATATATAAAAAATATGGTACATAAAAACATTAAAAAAAAATGAAAGAAATATGCAAGTGATATGTAAATCAAAATAAATCAATAAATTGAAGTTATTTTAATCTTTATTGGAATTAATGAAAATCAATCTTATTAAAAATTAAAGCTTTAATAATATAACTATTCATTATTAATCCAAAAACTTTAAAATTTTAAAACATAAATTAAATTAATACTACCTAATAAATTATATCACATAATGTAGTTTATTGTTAAAAAATCAAATAAACGAATAGTTTGATAATTAAAATTCAATTAAATAATCAAAAATTATTATAAAATTTAAAAAGTTAAACATAAATATGTTAAATTGTTGCTTAAATGTAATAATAGTAGCGATATCTTTTACTGTTTCCAAACTGACATAGTGTAACTATAATTAACAAATAAAATTTCGTTATATAGTAAGTATATATATATATAGAAGGCAGGCAAGGTCCTGACTTGTCCTGGATGTAAAGAATATATAAATAAAATAAATAATACAATTTTCTATATATATATATAGAACGCAGGCAAGGTCCAGACTTGTCCTGGATGTAAAGAATATATAAATAAAATAAATAATAGTGATTATCAAATTACGATTTTCCAAACATGGCATCATGTTTTAACGATTAATTTAACAAATACAACTTTGAATTTTCCATAGTGTATGTATGACAAACTTTGAATTTGCCAGTGTATGTATGGAGGGGAGGCAAGGTCTTGATTTGTCTTTTTATAAGGTGGATTTATTAAAAAACCGAAAAATAAATAAAATTTAAATTACATTATTTTAAATTTAATTTAATATTATTAAGAAAAATCCAAATTAGTAAATTTATTAAGTTATAAATCGACAATTTAACCGTAAAATTAAAATTTATACAAATTTTAAAAAATATAGTAAAATAATTAAAATTATATTAAGAAATAAATAAATAATAAAATACATGACATCATGTTCTAACAATTAATTAACCAAATACAACTTGAATTCGCCGTGTAGGAGGGAAACAAAATCTAGATTGTCTTCTCAAGGATTCATTAAAGAATATATAAAATAAAATAATAATAGTGGATGATTTAAAAATGAAATTTTGGTAAAAATAGATCAAAATTATTGAGGGTTCAACTAAGAAGTGGTAGTTTAATCAACCAGTGTAGTTCTAAACGTAGAACAATTTTTTTTTAATGTAATTTTTACTAAAAATACTCTCTTAATGTAATCAGGATCAACAATAACCAAATTCCAAAAATAATAATCTTTTAAAATTTTCAACAGGTTTAACAATTAATAACAATACAATTTTGAATAAAAAATATATATAGAATAAAAATATAATAGTGATTATGTTTTTACGATTTTCCAAACATGACATCATGTTTTAGCAATTAATTAACAAATACAACTTTGAATTTGCCCTAGTGTATGTATGGAAGGGAGGTAAGGTCTAGATTTTTCTTCTCATGAAGTTTAAAGAATATAAAATACCAATACTGTGGGAGTATTACAAAATACGAACAACAACGACGACCACGGCGACTATATTTATAATTTTCCAAGGAGAATAGAATACAAAGTTTTAATAATTAACTAACTAATTTAACTTTGAATTTATCATAGTGTATCCATGAAAGAGAGGGATTCCAATTTGTCTTTTTTCATAAGGTATATTTTAAGTTTGATGCATGAGGTGCATTGAATAGGACTATTTCAATAAAATAAAATAAAAAATAATTTATATAATTTACTAAATAAATAAATATATAATTTCTTAATAATATATATCACTATAATATTTCAAAAATATATTAAAACATATTGAAAAGTTTATTAATATGTTTGGATAAATGACAATGTATTACTCGTTAAAAGAAAAGAAAAGTAATATTATTATGAGGGATTTCCACTCATTTCTTGGTCCAATTTCACATAGCCTTTGCTCATAAAAAGATCAATTAAGCTTATTAAAGAAAATGCTATTTAATGGTTTTTATATTGGTTAATAATATGTTTTTTGGATGTCAACCTTCTCATCAGTAAACTCTGCTATTTTACCCTTTGTCGTATCAGACCACTATCCAATCACACTCGCATTGGATAATCATTGCGCCCTTGGTCCACTTCCATTTAAATTCAATCATATATGGAGCGATCAGCAAGCTGCCCGAAGCATCATCTAGCTAACCTGGGGACAACATATTGAAGGTTCCCCAGGCTACATATGGGAGAACAAATTAAAGAATGTGCAAAAAGCGCTTAGATACTGGGCCAAATCGCACTATAAGGAACCTGAAAAGGAAAAGCATGAGCTAAAACTTCAATGTACAATAGAACAAAAGGAATACTGTCATAATGAAAAAATCCAAGAAGAAGAGTTGTACAACAAATTGAGCAAAATTAAAAGGCAGGAGGAAGAAAAGTGGCGTATCAAATCAAGGCAAATATGGCTAGAAAGTGGGGACAAGAACACCTCCTTCTTTCACAAACAAGCCACTGCAAGACAAGTCAGAAACACCATAACTACCATCACGGACAGCGCAAGGAATCAACATGTGGAGCAAACAGATATCAAGGAACCAGCCACATAACATTTTA
The DNA here is from genome assembly GCA_000404065.3 of Pinus taeda. Lineage (NCBI taxonomy): Eukaryota > Viridiplantae > Streptophyta > Pinopsida > Pinales > Pinaceae > Pinus > Pinus taeda. The sequence continues at coordinate 14,591 of APFE030734068.1, forward strand.
AGGACCTTTTAAGTGAAGTACAGGAGGAAGAATCTTATGATGATTTGCTACAGCATTTGCATCTTAAAGTCATAGATGATCTGAACAAAAGCCTGACAGCAAAAATAAAAGAGGAAGAAATAGTTGAAGCAATCTGGAGTCTCCAGCCCAACAAGGCACCTTGGCCGGATGGATTCCCAATTTGTTTTTACAGGGACTACTGGGAGTTGATAAAGAAGGACCTCATCAAATACATCAAGTGGATCCAAAAAAAAGGCAAAATGGGTGGATATACAAATTCTACCCATTTGGCTCTTATTCCCAAGGAGAATCGCCCATCAAATTTCTCTCGCTTTAGACCTATATCTTTATGCAATTCATCTTACAAAATTTTCACCAAAATCATAGCCTCTCGGCTCAAACCTCTTCTTCCGATGCTTATCTCAGAAAACCAAGGAGGCTTTATGGCTAATAGACAAATTGCAGATTCTATTCTTCTAGTTCAAGAGGCCATACACTCAAGCCATGCAAGGAACGAGAAAGGCTTCATTCTAAAACTAGATTTGGCCAATGCCTTTGATAGGGTAAGGCATTCATTTTTATTCACAGTTCTTCAAAAGATGGGCTTCTCACCTGTCCTTATCAATGTCATAAGAGCCTGCATCTCTGGGCCATGGATCGCTCCCCTCATCAACGGAAGACCCAGACCCTCCTTTCAATCCTCAAGAGGACTAAGGCAAGGCTGCCCCTTATCCCCTTATCTCTTTATCCTCATGACAGAATATTTCAGTAGTGCCCTTGATCAAAAGAGGCAGTCAGGCCTCATTACGGGCATCAAGTTTGAAGATGGCATTAAAAATATAAATGACTCCCAATTTGCTGATGACACCCTTCTGCTGGGGGGGCGACCACCATTATTGCAAGAAGATTCAAGTCCCTGCTCGACAAAATTTATGAGATACTCCGGAGGCCAAATAAATCACCTTAAAAGCTGTATTTATGGTTGGAATGCTTCATCCCAAACGATACATAGCATTGCCAACATTTTTGGTGTCCCCTACAAGTTAAATTGGGACTGTTTCAGCGACTTGGGAATGCTAGTAACCATAGGAAAAGTAAGGACTGGAGTCTGGGACTTAACACTTGACAAAATGAAAAGGAAAGTTCAAAAATGGGGAACTTTGTGGCTCAACCCAGCTGGACGACAGGTTCTTTTAAAATTAGGTCTCTCCTCCCTCTCCTTATATCAATTCTCTCTGGGCCAAGCTCCAGCATCATTCCACCGAAAAATGGATAGCATCCTCAGATTTTTTCTATGGCAAGGGGGCAAGAACAAAAAGAAAAAATACAACCTAGTAAATTGGAAACAGGTCATCCAAAGTCCAGAGAATGGAGGTCTCGGCATTAGGTCCCCATCTCTTATGAATTTAGCATTTGGTGGGAAACTGATTTGGAGACTTCTGGACAGTCAAACTGCATTGGTGGAAAAAAGTCCTATAAACAAAATATCTTAATCAGTCAAGACTGCATATTCTCACTTTTGAGATCCCCAACAGACATTGTACAAAGATATGGAAACTTTGTAAAAAAGCCATTGCATTCATGGCGCCAAATGTTTCCAAAGTGCCAAAAGGAGGTGAAACGGTGAACTTTGGCTCAGATAAAATCATGGGGAACCCTCCCATAAATAGTCTTCTAGGTATGGATCCTATAATTCATTATCTTCAAAGTAAAGGCATATCTAACCTGAGTCAAATTTCTCAATGGAATGTATCATCTAATGCCTGGGTTCGATGGGAATTTCCACCTATACCCCACCATCTCAAAGGTAGCTTTGATACCCTTTGCAACTGTCTGCACAGTATTGCACCCACCATTAAAGGTGAAAAGGATGAGTTTCATTGGGACCCCTCGGGAACAAATTATTCCATCAAAGCAGGATACAACTATCTGAGTAACAAGGAACACCCCACTGTTGTTTGGGCTCACGGGAAGATCTTAAAAAGTGCTAAAGCAATCCCAAAAATCAAATTTTTCATGTGGACACTTCTACATGGTAAGCTTCTAACTGCAGAGAACCTCAGGAAAAGAGGCATTGTTGGACCTTCTAGGTGTCCCAACTGTCAAGCTGCGGAGGAATCCATACAACACTTATTTATTTCTTGTCCCTTTGCAGCCTCATGTTGGAATAGCATCATCCCCTTTGCTCCCCCTATTTGGAATCCCCAACATTCGATTGATGAAGCCTTAAATAACTAGAGGAGAAATTATCCTTGGCAATCAATGAATAAAAACCCAGCTAAAAGAGTTTGGAACGCCATTCCTTTCGCTCTTTTGTGGCGCATATGGATCGCTTGAAATAGTATGATCTTCTAAGACAAAACAACAACTATCAGGCACATTCTCATTAAAGTTTCAAGCCTTGCTTCGGAAACTATAGCATCTAAAATAACAAAAAAAATCAATCCAATTAGCCTATGGGTAGAGGAGTGAAATTTTATTGGGAATCCTATAGACAGGACCAGCAACATTTCAACAACAAAGATCAGTAAGTTCAAAGGCAAAGCCGACAATCCTGAATGGAAAATCCACCTCACAAAAGATGAGTTCAGCAAATGGCTCCTCTCAAAGAAATCTCATTCTTTATTCTTTGACAGAGCTTCTAAATCTAATCCGTGAGTAGCCGGTGCAGGGGGCATCATTCTCGATCCTTTAGGAGCACCTGTGTCTTCCTTTGAATGGGGTTTGGGTAATCTAACCAACAACAGAGCTGAAGCTCTGGGTCTTTACCAAGGACTCTTACAGCTTCAGAACCACGGGATTAACAAAGCCCTCATTTTTGGCGACTCAGCTATAATAATCAGCTTAATGAATAGCAAAAGACAAGCTTCCAATCTTTTTCTCCATCAAATCATCAGTCGGTGTAAAAATCTGCTGTCTCAGGACTTGGAGTACCATTTCTTCCATGTCATGTTCTCCAACAACCAAGAAGCGGATAAGAGAGATACCCAGGCCTGATCTCGGGAAAAAGGGAACCTCCGATGCAATCACGCAAGCCTGCACCAATTCATCCCCTAATTCTCATGATCGCCCCAAATCCCCTGATTCACATGCTTGCCCCATATCACCTCCCTCCAATGAACTACGCCTCTGCCATCAAGGACTCTGATCAAACCCATTACACATTCGATTCCCTCTGCAGCAAATCTCTGTCTACGCAGTCGAATCTCACCCATGAAGATTTTGAAATAGCAAATTGGATTTCAAATAGCAGAACTCGTGATTGCCCCTGCTTCCCCCTTGTGATCCGGTCCTCTACGCGGGTCTGTTTTTCTGCTATTTATTACAACGTTTTCCCTCCTCATTTTCACAGTGCGCCTTCCCTCTGCTCTCATGCCCTTGCCTCCTTTGTTGTGGATCAGCTGAGCTCCGCTTTTTTCTCCAGGTCTCCCCTGGCTTACTTCCCTCACTTCGACTCAACCTTCCCAGCTCCTTGCCCCTTCTATCCTCCTGCTATTCTCTGCTACAGCATATTCTGTTCAGTTTTAGTGCCCAATCCTCAGGCATCTAGCCCTCTCAGAGCTGTCTTCATACACCTTGCAGCAGTAAGCGTGTGCCTCCTTCCCAAGTCGCCTCAAGTAAGAGTTGAAGCATTCCTCATGGACCGAAGTGAAGACTGCTTGCACTGCCGGTACCTCCAAGCCGAGATCAAGCAAGTCAGAACTCACCAACGCCTGTTAGATGAAAAAATCGATGCTACCACAAGGATTCTCACAGCTAAATACGAGGCTGATCTTAATCTATTTCTACATCGTATTTCTTCCTTGCAGGAGCAATTTACCGCCCTCTCCAACACTTGTGCACATATTCAAGAGTCAGTTGAGATCCTCAAGTTCATGGTGGACAAGATCAACAGTGCAAATGGACCAAGTACTAGCTCCTCCAGTGCCAGAGCTGCAGTAGTAGACAGCCATCCTGAGGCCTCCAACGCCCGTCATATCAGCCATATCACCATTGACTAGATGTACTGCAAAACCAGCTTGTTGCTGTCTCAGTTCATAAGAATCTATACTTGTTCTAGGAACTTACAACCGAATAGTAAAGGAATTTTTGTGTATTGCCATAATGAAATACAGTCACAAGCTTCTACTATGACCTCATCTTTTGTAAAATCGGAGCTAAGCCTCCTCCAACTTTTTTGAATATATCAAGCAACCGATTTTGTAAAAAAAAAAAAAAAAACATATTTTAAATAGTCTAACCATTTATATTTTGGCTCTTTTTAAAGTAAGGTTAATTTTAAAGTAGTTGTTTTTCTAGTCGTTTGAATGGTCGGTCTCTCTATGTAATTGTTACCATGATCTGATTCTTCATCTTGTCATGACAATGAATCACACTTATGGTTCGAAACCGGTCAACAAATGAATTTTGATGTGATTATCACCAAAAACATGTCTCAAAAACTTGATATGGATCACAAAAGCCTTAATTCAATAAAAAGGTTAATTTTGCAAATAATGGAACAAAAATTCTTTAGAATAAGTTTAAGTTGTGTACTTAACATCATTCAAGTGGCCAATGCCGTTTTCAAATATCTATTTATATATTAAAAAATGCAATTTTTTTGTTTGCTAAGTTGTGTGAGTCTTGAGATAATTACACATTCAATTTTTGGCTTGAGAAATTCTTATCTAGGAGCATATAAATAGTCAAAATTCCCCGGGGACTGCATCTAGCTTGGGCCACACCAACCCTTAACATGGCTGGATTTTCAACGCAATGACCTCATATCACGAAGATCCTTAACATTACACCTCATCACCGTTTATTATACGCTCTAGAATTGCACCCAAAGCCACACCAACCCTTAACATGACTAGATTTTTAGCCATAAAATTTCAAAACAATAAGCGTCATATCACAAT